>JAVXUP010001166.1:0-271639 GCA_033070095.1 Escallonia herrerae | reverse complement strand
CTGATGTTAAAAGTTTTGGAGTCTGAAGGATTCGATCGAAGGAAAATAGTTTTGCTTCAAATGAAAATGGGTTTGCTTCAAATGAAAATGGGTTTGCTTCAATGAAAATATTTTGCTTCAAAGAAAATATTTTGCTTCGAACGAAAAAGTATTTAAATCATGTAGAATGAGTTTCTGAAGTTTTCATTCGAATTAAAAGTTTTAATTCGAATGAAAACTTATTTTCGGTCAAATGAAAAAAAAAGTTTTAATTCGAATGAAAACTCATTTTCGGTCGAATTGAAAAAAAAATTGAACCATTTTCACCTTTGTCGGATTCGGTCGAATGAAAGATGTGTTTCGGTCGAATTAAAATTTGGTTTTGTTTCATATAAATAGTTTTCTTATTTCCTTTTGAATCTCTTTAATTCTTTGATATTTCCCTTTGCAAGAGAGAGAGAAGGAAGAGGCTGGGAAGGTTCGTGATTTCTAAGGTGGAGCTCAAGGATTTGTATTCTCAAAAGTTTGGTTAAGGTAAGGGGTTATTTTCGAAGTTCAAATCAGCGATGGACCAATCGCTCATGTAAGTCCTTAATTTCTTTTTGAAATCCGAACTTCTTCGAATTAAGTTAAGTAATTCTTCTTCTCCATTTTGCTTTGAGCATTGTTATGGATAACTTGTTCTCAATGCTATGACTTGTGAAATTCGATTTCCGTCGAATTCGTTTGACTTAGAATTTGCGATGTTGATATCGTTCATTTTAGATATTGTCATTACTTTGTAAACTCGGTGTATTGTTTGACATGTCCGATATTTGATTGTGTGTTAAATTGGAATTTTTTTTGATAACTCTATGAGCCATGTCACAGTGTATGTGACTTATGTCTGACTTACTCACGTGGATTGAAATGTGAGCTAGCTCAGTAGAGTTGAGCTAGAGATCGCGATCTTACTTTCTGAACCGGCCTCATATGTGAGTATTGACATATGTGACCACTTTCTGAATAGCTCTTTAGTGTCTGTCTCCGTACTCAGATATATTTTGACATTTAAAATTTAGTTTGATGTCCGTTCCGTTTAAACTTTTGTGCTTCCGAATTTCGTTTCTCAGACATTTTTGCTTCCGTTTGATTAGTCCTTAAGCGACCTTACTGGGCATTTGGCTCATTCCCTTATTGTTTCTCATTTCAGGTGATCAATAGGTGGGATTTTGGGATCGAAGGGCTAGCTGAGTGATCAAGAGTTAGCTGCTTTTGTTTCAGAGTTAATACTGATATTTTGAGTGTAATGTTTGGGTCATATTGTTATTATTTAGGCTTTATTTTGGGAAACTCCGTGTCAGAGAACTTGAATTGTACAAAGTCTTGGGGCCACTGTATTAGATATTGATGTATTTTTGGAAATTATTAGTGTATGCTCTGATTTACCATTTTGGAGTCTTCTGATAATGATAAGATTTTATCTGATCTCTGTGTATTTGGCATTAACGCTTCGCAAATAAATTTGGGGCGTTACAGTTGGTATCAGAGCTTAGGTCTGAGATTCTGTAGACTTATGCTTAGGATCATATAAGTTGTGAGATGAGTAGGATGGGTAGATTTAAGCGCAATGTCTTAATCCGCATCTAACTTTAGTTTTCTCTTGTAGCTATGGCAAGCAGTCGTAATAAGAGGCGAACCCGGAATCGAAATGTGGAACATCCAAACGTCATCGAGAACGAGAACCCATCAGATCTTCTGACCCTTCTAGCAGCTCAACAAGCTCAGTTGACTTAGTTACTGCCTAATTAGCAAGCTCAATTAAATCAACAGAATCATCCTAACCCACCTCAGAATCCGAATCGCAAACAGAATCAGACCCGTAGCTTCTTAGTGCAATTTGATAAGAAAAATGTAGAATCTTTTGGAGGAATCGATGATCCGATTGTGGCGGAGAAGTGGATTTCTCGACTTAAAAATGTGTTTATGCCTATGGGCTGTACCGGTGCGGAAAAGATAGAACTCACAGTGTATAAGCTAGATGGGAACGCAGACCACTGGTGGAAAATGATTGAGAATAGTAAGATGGTGGAACAACGTAGGGCAATGACATGGGATCAGTTTAAGGTATTGTTCTTTGACCGCTACTTCCCTAGGAGTGTAAAAGAATAGATGTATCGTGATTTTCTTTATCTGAGGCAGGAGGAAAACGAGAGCGTCGCCGAGTATGAGGTAAAGTTTACACGACTATCTCGTTATGGTAAGCAGTTGGTGGCTAATGAGAAGGATAAAGTGCATATGTTCACTTGGGGTCTAAAGTTTAACACTAGGCAGCGCATTGTTCCAGTCCCGATTGAGACTTATATTCAGTGTGTGGACATCGCGAAGACTATTGAATCTGAAGCAAGGGATTTTAGAGAGAGAAAAGAAGCCAAGGCAGGTAAGAGAGATTGCCCAAAACTATCTCAGTCACACGCGGCACAAAGTGATGGGAAGCGGAAATAGGCATCTTCGTCAATTTCTGTTGGTCAAAGGGACCAAGGTCAGAGGCAGGCTCAAGCTCAAGGTAATTTTAGTAAGAGCTTAGGCCAAAACTTTGCTCAAGACCTACGTCTGTAGGTTCTGATCCTATCTGTCAGAGGTGCAATAAGCGACATGGTGGTCAGAGTTGCTATTGGGATACGGGAGCGTGCTTCAGGTGTGGCACAAAGGGTCACCTTATCAGAGATTGTCCTATTTTAGCATCAGGTCAATATGGCCCACAAGATTCAGTTGCGGGGAGTACAATTTTGGGCCCTAGACAGATACGAATCAGTCATCCAAAGGACAAAAACCTAAGGCTACCGACAGGATGTTCAACATGACAGCTAAGGATGCGTTGAATTCAAAGGATGTGGTGGCAGGTACGATACATGTTAACTCAATTGATGCGCATGTGTTGTTTGATTCTGGTGCCACACACTTTTTTGTCTCTCTTTTGTTTGCATGTCGACTTGGGGTTAAACCCCAGTCTCTTGACTGTGAGTTGTCTGTCAGTACTCCAGTTGGAGATTTTGTGATAGCTGATTCAGTATTGAGAAATTGTAAGATCCGTACATGTGATAGGGACCTTTTGAGGGACCTATTTCCTTTAGATATCCGTGATTGCGATGTGATTTTGGGTATGGATTGGTTGGCATCCTATCATGCCTTAGTTGACTGCTTTAAGAAGCGAGTCCATTTTTCGTTTATCTGATTTGTCTGAATTTGAGTTTAGGGGTTCGAAACCTAGTGGTTGTATGTTATCTCAGCTATTGTGGCTTGCCGCATGCTTCGTAAAGGCTGTAGGGGTTACATTGCACACGTCTGTGATATTAGTCATAAATGTCTTAAAATATCTAAGTACCGATAGTCTGTGACTTTTTTGAGGTGTTTCCCGAGGAGTTGCCCGAAAAACCCATCGATCGTGAGATGGAATTCACAATTGATTTAGTGCCCGGTGCAACACCTATTTCTAAGGCTCCATATCGAACAACGCCTTCAAAGATGAAGGAGCTAAAGGAATAGCTTCAAGAGCTACTTGATAAGGGGTTTATTCGCCCTAGTGTGTCACCTTAGGGTGCCCCTATTTATTCGTTAAGACGAAGGATGGTACATTGAGACTTTGCATTGACTACCGTGAGTTTAATAAGATCACCATCCGTAATAAATATCCGTTGCCATGCATAGATGATTTGTTTGACCAACTTCAGGAAGCGAAGTTTTTCTCGAAGATAGATTGCGTTCTGGATATTATCAGCTAAAAGTCAAGGCGGAGGATGTGCCAAAACCCCGTTTAGGACTCGTTATGGTCATTATGAGTTTCTGGTAATGCGTTCGGGCTGACTAATGCCCCTGCTTCTTTTATGGATTTGATGAACCGTGTATTTAGATAGTATTTGGATCAATTCGTTATTGTTTTTATTGACGATATTTTGGTGTACTTTAGGTCGGAGGAGGAGCATCGTGAGCATTTACGGATTATCTTGCAGATTTTGAAAGATAATAAATTGTATGCTAAGTTTTCAAATGTGAGTTTTGGCTTAAACAGGTTACATTTCTGGAGCATGTGGTGTCTAAGGATGGAATAATCGTTGACCCTTCTAAGATTGCGATAGTAACTGACTGGTAGAGACCGAGCAATGTTACCAGAGTGCAAAGCTTTTTGGGATTGGCCGGCTACTATCGTTGATTTGTTGAAGGTTTTTTGAAAATTGTTGTGCCTTTAACTCAGTAGACTAAGAAGAATACCTATTTTTTTGGAGCGAGGAGTGCGAAGCTAGCTTCCAAAAATTGAAGGAGAGGTTAGTGTCTGCACCGGTATTGCCTTTACCATCTGGTTTTGGAGGTTTTGTGATTTATGGTGACACGACAAAGAAAATCTTGGGTTGTGTTTTAATACAACATGGTAAGGTGATTGCTTATGCTTCTAGACAGCTTAAACTCTATGAACAGAACTATCCCATCCATGATCTTGAGTTAGCCGCTGTGATTTTTGCTTTGAAGATATGGAGGCATTACTTGTATGGTGAAACCTGTGAAATATTTACCGATCATAAAAGTCTTAAGTATATTTTCACCCAAAGGGAGTTGAACATGAGACAAAGGCGTCGGTTGGAGCTTTTAAAAGATTATCACTGTTCGATTCATTATCACCCTGGCAAGGCGTATGTCGTGGCCGACGCGCTCAGTAGGAAGAGCACCGAAAACTTAACATCATTAATTACGTGTCAGCCTCAACTGTTGGAAGATATGATGAATTTGGATCTTGAGATTAGATGGCAAGATGGTAGAGAATACTTGGCAGCATTACAAGTACAACCTACTTTGATTAGCAGGATCAAGGAAGCCCAAAATGGACATTTAGGTATAGCTCACATCATTGAGAATATTAACATTCGAAGCCAATCTGAGTTCAGAATTGACGAGCACGGTGTGGTTTTGTTCTGTAAGAGACTTTGTGTGCCAGCTGATTTATTTTTGAGGAGGGAGTTACTGTCGGAGGTTCATAGTTCTAGTTTCTTTATTCCCCGGGAGGAACAAAAATGTATCATGACCTTAAAAAACATTTCTGATGGAGCGGCATGAAGTCAGATATAGAGGAATTTATATCTCATTGTTTAGTTTGTCAAAAAGTGAACACGGAGCATCAGAAGCCTAGCGGATTGCTTCAGCCACTTGAGATTCCGTAGTGGAAGTGGGAACATGTAACAACCGATTTTGTGGGAGGCTTACCGAGAACAGTCAAGGGTTTTGACACTATTTGGTTTATCGTTGATAGGTTGACTAAGACTGCACATTTCCTTCCGATCAGAGCAACGACACCCTTATCTGAGTTAGTTCGATTATATATTGATGAGATTGTGAGGTTGCATGGTGTACCATCATCTATAGTGTCAGATCGAGATCCGCATTTCACTTCAAAATTCTGGAGGAGCTTTCAGAATTCTATGGGCACTAACCTTCATTTCAACACTGCTTATCATCAACATACGGACAGTCCGAACGTACCATTCAGATGCTAGAGGATATGTTGAGAGCTTGTGCGCTAGACCTTGGTGGTAGTTGGCATAGTCATTTGCCTTTGGTTGAATTCGCATATAATAACAGTTATCAGGCGAGTATTCAGATGGCACTGTTTGAGGCATTATACAGACGAAGGTGTAGGACACCGCTATGTTGGGATAAGGTAGGAGACAGACAGTTATTGTGACCAGAATTGGTGCAGTTGACTACCCAAAAGGTTGATTTGATTCAGGAACGTCTCAAAGCGGCTCAAGACCGACATCGTACGTACACGTCTCACCGTCGTCAAAAACTCAAATTTGAAGTGGGTGATCACATGTTTTTTAGGGTTTCACCTTAGAAAGGAATGATGTATTTCGGTAGAAAAGGCAAGCTTAGCCGTAGATTTGTCGGGCCATTCGAGGTTTTGGAAATGATCTGTCATGTGGCTTATAGAGTGGCATTGCCGCCAGAACTTTCGCACGTTCATAACGTTTTTCATGTTTCGATTCTAAGGAAGTATGTCTACGGTCCGAAGCATTTTGTGTCGTACGGACCTTTATCAGTTCGGGAGGACCTTTCCTACGAGGAGCAGCCGATTGAGATTCTTGACCATCGTGATCAGGTGTTAAGGATGAAAGTCATTCCTTTAGTTAAGGTTTTATGGCGGAACCACAAAATAAAGGAAGCCACTTGGAAACTTGAGGAGGCTATGCGCAAAAGCACCCTCAGCTTTTTGACACTTATGGTACGTTTTAAATTCTGAGGACAAAATTCTTTTTAAGGAGGGGAGAATGTTATATCCAGAAAATTTTCTTTTTTCTATGTGAAATTAGTATTTTTGAATAAATAAATTTGTGGTCTTTTGTTAAAATCAAGAAAAAATGGTTTGTGATTGTTTCTGAAATTTTTGGTCAAATGAAAGTGGTTTCATTCGAATCAAAACTATTTGATGTTAAAAGTTTTGGAGTCTGAAGGATTCGGTCGAAGGAAAATGATTTTGCTTCGAATGAAAATGGATTTTGCTTCGAATGAAAATGGATTTTGCTTCGAATGAAAATGGATTTTGCTTCGAACGAAAAGTATTTAAATCGTGTAGAATGAGTTTATGAAGTTTTCATTCGAATTAAAAGTTTTAATTCGAATGAAACTTGTTTCCGGTCGAATGCAAAAAAAAAGTTTTAATTAGAAAAAAAAGTTTTAATTCGAATTAAAAAGTTTTCATTCAAATTAAAAAGTTTTCATTCGAATTAAAAGTTTTAATTCGAATGAAAACTCATTTTTGGTCGAATTGAAAAAAAAAATGAACCATTTTCACCTCTGTCGGATTCGGTCGAATGAAATTATTTTCGGTCGAATTAAAACTTGATTTTGTTTCATATAAATAGTTTTCTTATTTCCTTTCGAATCTCTTTAGTCCTCTGTTATTTCCCTTTGCAATAGAGAGAGAGAGAGAGAGGAATGAGAGACTTGGAAGGTTCGTGATTTCTAAGGTGGAGCTCAAGGATTTGTATTCTCAAAAGTTCGGTTAAGGTAAGGGTTTATTTTCGAAATTCAAATCAGCGATGGACTAATCGCTCATGTAAGTCCTTAGTTTCTTTTTGAAATCCGAACTTCTACGAATTGAGTTAAGTAATTCTTCTTCTCCTTTGCTTTGAGCTTTGTTATGAATAACTTGTTTTCAATGCTATGACTTGTGAAATTCGATTTTCGTCGAATTCGTTTGACCTTAAAATTTGTGATGTTGATATCATTCGTTTTAGAGATTGTCATTATTTCGTAAACTCCGTGTATTGTTTGACATGTCCGATATTTAATTGTGTGTTAAATTGGAATATTTGTTTTGATAACTCTATGAGCCATGTCACAGTGTATGTGACTTATGTCTGACTTACTCACGTGGATTAAAACGTGGGCTAGCTCAGGGGAGTTGAGCTAGAGATCGCGATCTTACTCTCTGAACCGGCCTCGTATGTTAGTATTGATATATGTGACCACTTTCTGAATGACTCTCTAGTGTCTGTCTCTGTACTCAGATATATTTTGACATTTGAAATTTAATTTGATGTCCAATCCGTTTGAACTTTTGGGCTTCCGAAATTTTGTTTCTCAGACATTTTTGCTTCCTTTTGATTGGTCATTGAGCGACCTTACTAGGCATTTGGCTCATTCCCTTATTGTTTCTCATTTCAGGTGATCAGTAGGTGGGTCTTTGGGATCGAAGGGCTAGATGAGTGATCAAGAGTTAGCTGCTTTTGTTTCAGAGTTAGTACTGGTATTTTGAGTGTAATGTTTGAGACAGATTGTTATTATTTAGGTTTTATTTTGGGAAACTCCGTGTTGGAGAACTTAAATTGTACAAAGGATTGGGGCCATTGTATTAGATATTGATGTATTTTTAGGAATTATTAGTGTATGCTTTGATTTACCATTTTGGAGTCTTCTGATAATTATAGGATTTTATCTAATCTCTGTGTATTCGGCATTAACGCTTCAGAAATAAATTCGGGGTGTTACAATACTCTTGAGGGTCTGACAGAACTTAAAGTTCTTGTCGTACGTGCCCTAAGAGGTCGATGGAGCACCAAGCTCATGAAAATACCCTTGGGGGCTTTAATGGAACATAAGTTTTTTTAAAGGCCCTTGAGGGCTGTAATCGAACAAACACGTAGTTTATCATCATGACGCCACTTAAGAAGGCATGGGGCATTGAGCCCGCAATATGACTGGAGTTATGAAGCCCCTCTATATCAGAGGGCAAAGGGCATTAAGCCCATAATATGGTTGATATCATAAGATATAAAGACCCCTGCCTTTAAGAAGGCACAAATATATAAAGAGGGCTTTTCAACCTATATGTAGGGTACGGTCCTAAAAAGGTCTGTACGAACAATGAAGAAGCCCATAATTTGCCTGCTGGACTAGACGAGCGTATAAAGCTAGAGGACGTGGAGTCCATTTGAGCAAGATATCACTAATGATCAGTAGAGATAGAGGATGCTAAGTCCGTCTGATCAGGATATCACTGGGTGATCAATAAAGAAATTGCCGCAGTTTATCGATATACTGAGAAGCAACTAGATTTAGTTTGCTAGGTGCATGGGCTTGAGCTTACAATTGTACCAGAATATTAGTGATGCTTATTAGCAAAGGCTGACAATGTGCTCTGATTCACTGATCGAGGTCACTGCGTGACCGAATATTACAAGATAATAAGAAATGCCAAGTCGGCAAGACGCTGCAACAGAAACCCTGGGCGTAACTTCTAGTCGCAGAGTGCTGTGAGTTTGTTCCTTGCTTTATGAAGCAATTTATACGTCATTGTTGATGCTCGCAGGTGCTATTTAAACTCTTGCAACAAGAAAAATACGTGACTGAACAAATAGCCTTTGAAGCAATAAAACATATGAAAGTGCAAATATGTTTTTAACATAGAAATAAGAGCGGTGTTTAGACATCGTGGCCCCATTGGAGTTTTGCCGGTTAAACAACAGATTGTGCCACACTCACAGGTGAGTTTAAAAAGTCATATTAGTCGGAAGCCCTGACATGTAATGTGCTTGCGCCACTTGGAGCAACTAGAGAATGGTAGACCAAAAAGTAAACAGGTCTAGCTAATAGAAGGGCACTGGAAGTAGCCTTCGGAAGGCTTGCTAGCGCCAAAAATTTGTAGCCATTTTATTTTTAACAACAGATGTGCAATCAAGTATACGCCATTTTTAAAGAACATGCAGCATATATATATATATATATATATATATATATATATATATATATATATATATATATATATATATATATATATATATATATATATATATATATATATATATATATATATACTATATATATATATATATATATATATATATATATATATACTTATAAAAGGTAAGACCCTATGGTCTTTAAATAGGCTTTTTCATGGGTTACAAGCTCAGTGCTTTAAAATGTATGTGGCCTAAGTCTAGTAAACGAGACCATATGGGTCTAAAATGCAAATATGCATTTCTATAAGGTAGAAATTCTCACTCTTTTACATTTTATCTTATTTTCTTCTTAGCGGACGAACCCTTATTCGTATTAGTGAGATAGATTTGGAATCAATTAATGTCTTGAGTAATACCTTGAGAGCCGTCTTCCGCTGGGCTCAAAATATTAATCTATTAGATGAGAAAGGCCACCTAGCAAGGCTTTATTCTATTTTGATTAGGAAATAGCGGCCTATAAGATCCTGTCCCAAAGTCCCTTTTTCTTTCCTTTCACGAGGGCCAGTCGAAGGGCAAGCAAACAAATAAGCTGGTTTGCAGATGTGGCATATGTAAAATACAAAAGACCCTGTGGGTCTAAAATGTAAATACGCATAATTATGGGGTAATGCAGAATTTCAAAAAGATGGATTGTACATGTTTAATCGGTCTGCAGCTTCCATTTTTTAACAGAAGGGCATATCCGGCCATAGCAAGGACAGAGATCTCACCAGTGGTTGCGATAGTGTAAGCCCAGATAAGAAGAGGTGGTGAGGTTTTTAAATCTCATCACGGAGGATACGACCGGCAACGTCGCTGACTTGGGCGGCGTGACATCAGGGAGCTAGACAAAGAACTGGCAACGTTGCCGTTGGTCATGGTGAATGGCGCAATGTGGGAAGATGGCTGCCAACGGCGAAGTCGCGGTGGCCATCGATGATGGCTGCCAACGGTGATGCTCTTCCTGTGGCTGTGGTGGCATAGAATGAGAGCTGAACGCGGCCTACATTGACATAAATCTGGAAGCTGGTAGAGGTGTGATGGCGGCGATGGCTCTATGATTACGGCTACTGCTGGTCCCGGTGGTACGCATCTTGACGGCATGGGTGTGGTGGTGCTGCTGCTGTGGCGTCTCTTCTTCTCTTTTTTTTTTTGGTCAACTACTCTGGCAGTTGTACGGCGGTAGCAGGTTGTTGTTACCAGCGGTATCGTTCGATCAGGATGGTGGTGGCCGACAGTTATTGGCGATGGCACGGCGTTGATTGGCTTCGACAAGGCTTTTCATGACAGAGGGAGCCTCTGGGTTGACATTATTTGTTGAGTTCTTGGTGTTTGCTCATGATGGGCGGCACGACGTCGGGGAAGGTCACGGTGGATGGCGCTAAGGGAAATGATTTTTTTCTTGTGTCGCTACTCTGACAGCTTCGTGGAGACAGTGGTGGTTTTGTAGTGGATAACCACTGATTATGGTGGATGACGGTGAGGTAGATCTTCCGGTGGGTGGCGGTGAAACAACGACGGCATCAATTAGAGCTTTTGCTCATCGCGGTCATGACAGTGCCAATGGGCACTACCGTCCGTCGCGGTGGTGACATCTTGACACGGGGGCTGACAGTGGCGTTACTGCATTAGTGGCATCGTCTTCCTCGTCTTTTGTGATTTTTTTTATGTGTGGCTACTTCGGCAATTTTGTGATGGCAGCACATAGTACCGTGGTGACACGTCGGGGTCATGGATGGCAAGGTTGCAACCTTGCTGATTGTTGTGGTGATGTTGCGTGGTCGGCGTCGGCCGGTTGTGGCGGCGTGGCCGATCGCTGCTCCGGCCATGGTAAACTTGTGTCAGCGCGACGTAGCCGATCTCTGACAATTCTAAACTCCATTTTTTTTCACTGTGACGTCAATTGACTTGAGACCCGCGGTGGTGGCATTTGTGTTGGTAGTTCCAAAGTGTTGCCGATGGCCACTTGCGAAATTGACTGTTTGAGTTTTCTTGAGGTTGATCAGTTATGCTGGCATGTCCCATGAATGACGTCAATCTGTTACTGCTAAAATATATGTTTCACGTATATTCTGGAACCCTAACCTGGACCGATGACCTGCAAAATAGAAAACGAGTGACCGCCGGGTGAGATTGTGTCTTTTTGTGTGTGTAATTGTCCTCATACCCGCAGAGAAGGGGGCGTAGACCCCTTTACATAGTTATAGGAGAAGACTTTTGACTGGACTGTGCACTAGGGACCAAATATGTTAAGATCAAGTTAGGATCCTCGAGGATTACATCACGATCTCTGAAGAATTTTTTAGAATCGTGATAAGATAATCATTAATCTCCCAGTTTGACTAAGATCGCCGGGTGTCCTCCAATTACTGGGAGTTATATTTGAGTTATGTCAGGTAGGGAAAAAATGTTTCTGATTCCTTTTTCAGAAGCCTAGACACTGTATTCATACAGTGAAAGAAGACTCTTCACCGAAGGATGCAGCTCTTCATTGAAGGATGCAATTGTTGGCCGAAAGGTTGCAACTTTTCAGAAAAGAGTTAGTTAAATAAGTAGAATTTTTTTTAATGTTTTAGTCCCAAAAAGAATAAAGCTTGATAGGCCCAAGAGCAAGCCACACCCACTGACTGAGACGGGCGGGCGGTGAGCGCATGTGGACTTTAAGTCAACCTGGTCCTCCCTCCTTATAAAACTTAGGTACCACCAATGGGCCAACCTTTAGCCCAAGATTAGACCTTATAAGGAGGCAACATTTGCTTTATTTCTTCAACACGAGATTCTTTTTTGCCTCCGAGTTAAATGACCAACTTCAACTTTCTTCTTCACTTTTCGTTAGTTTTAAATTTGTGAATATGCTATGATCATCTACTCTAATAGACGAACACGAATTAACTTGTTCCTAACAAAAAAAATGGTGTAAAACCTACTTGAAAATTGGGTTAAGGAGGAATCCTCAAGTTGAGTTTAAAACCCCAAATGCCAACACACATGAATAAAAAATTGACTGGTCAGTAAATACAAGAAAACACAGTGACACCAAAAAGGGTTCAAGGAGAACGACATTGCACTGACACAGGTAATCGATGGCTTTGAACCTTGCCTAATGAGAACTATTGGATATACTAGTTAACAAATGAACGTGATGTCTTGAACTGTGCAACATTTAGTGTAAATCAAGACAATAAAAGTTCACACAGTTTCGCTCGAACATTATTTTAAGGTTGTTGTGTTCATTTTGGCCCTGAATAACTCCTAGTTTTTCATGAGTATGCTCTGAGAATTTATCCTTGCAATTCTCATAGAAGTGGCCCACTTCTTACGCATATAAGTGAGTTTTTATTAAGAGATTCCTACTGCACCCCTATTTGGTTTTCCAAGATATAAGAGTCATTAAAATGCCTAACCTAAACTTTCATGTTCGACACTGTCTACTCATCATAGGAATGGATATGAGGGTTTTAACCGCCCACAGTATTTCGTCTGAGTCGCAACTACATAATTCAATTTTCCCATTAAACCTAGATCTTGGGATCTCCAGTCAGCTAGGTAAGGTTTTCATTATGGCAATCTTTAGTTCTTAAGCTTAAGACCCATTTCCCTCGATGAAATATTTATTCTTTCTAGTCAAAGCTTTTTGATGGATCCACAATTTTACCCTTTGACTTCACATAGTTAATGGAGATAATTTCATTCGAAAGTAATTACTTAACAGTATTGTGTCTACTACATATGTGTCTAGAGTTGTCGTTATACATACTGCTTTATGCTCTTCCAATTGCAGATTGGCTATCACAGTGTATACAAATTAGTGGCACAGGTTTAGGCCAATTTGGAATATCTTCCAAGAAATTACGAAGCCACTTTGGTTTTTCTCATGCTTAATCTAAAGCAATGAATTTAGACTGTATAGTAGATCTGGCAATATATGTCTGTTCTGAGGATTTCCAGAAGAGCTCTTCTTCCTAATCTGAACACATATCCACTTGTGGACATTGTTTCATTAGTATTGGATATCCAATTAGCATCACTATATCTTTCTATTACAATTGGATATCTAGTGTGATGCAGCCCAAAATTTAAGTTATATTTTAAATACCTTAAATCTCTTATAATAGATATCCAATGATTTTATAAGGATTGCTAGTATATCTGCTTAATTTACTAAAATCATATGCTATATCAAGTCTCATGCAATTCATGATATACATTAGGCTCCCAATTATGCGCATATAGTTTAATTGAGATATCCCTATATTAGTAATATTTGTTTAATGTAAATTTACATCTAGTGGAATCTTCACAGGACTATTACATAATTTTAAATTTTGTCTAATACTTTCTCAGTATAATGTGATTGTGACAAGACTAGTGCATTTGATGTTTTGATAATCTTCATATCAAGTACAACATCAACCACACTCAAATCTTTCATATCAAATTTATTGACCAACATTTTCTTGGTAGCCTTAATGGATTCACTATTGCTTCCGATAATGAGCATGTCATCTACATAAAGACAAACTATAACATATACTTTTTCAGTACCTTTAATGTAGACACAATTATCACATTCATTGATTCTAAAGCCATTTTCAATCATGACTTTATCAAATTTTCATGCCGTTGTTTTGGAACCTATTTTAGTCCATAAAGTGACTTAACAAACTTACACACCTCCCTTTTTTGATCAGTAGCTACATATCATTTGAGCTGCTCAATATAAATATCTTCATTTAGATCTCCATTTAAGAAGGCAGTTTTCACATCTATTTGGTGTATCTCAAGATTTTTAATAGCCGCAACAACTATCAATATTTCAATGGATGTAATTCTAATAACTAGTGAATATGCATCAAAAAGATCAAGGCTTTCTTTTTGTCAGTATCCTTTGATAACTAGGCATGGCAATGGGGCGGGTCGGATGCGGATTTCGCAATATCCGAACCCGCCCCGGCAGTATAAATATACTATCCCGCCCAGCCCCGCCCCGCCTTGCCATCGGGTCGATGGATGGTAATACCATCCCCGATCCGGTGGACTACAGGAAAATCTGCCTCCGCCCCGAACCGCACCGAAGTAACGAATGAAGACCATCTGCAGGTTCTGTATCCAAAAACCCACACTCGCACCCACACCCCCATCTCCTTCACCATAGACACATCTGCATAGATCTGCAAACACATAAACCAACCATAGGCACACAAACCAACCACCACCAGCGCATAACCAACCACCGCACAATCCACCAAAAGGGAAAAGAAAAATCAATTGCCTCCTTTGGCTAATATGTATCAAGTCATTACTCAAACAATCTTTTTGAGAATCTAAGGCAGATATATGCTCGAAAGAAATCAAGAACACAGTTCCATAACTTGCAACAGAGCCATCAGTCAACGCCAAGCCCTTTGTATTCTGAATGTTTGTGTGCTCTGGAATGAATGACATTGGGACCTTATGCCGGTTTGCAAAGTGTTTCTCACTCAAAATCGGCACGAGAAGCGGTGACAGATCTGCGATTGCGACCATTCCATCAAGATCTTCGACCACTGATGTTGTTCTTGGTGCCGCAAAACTCGAGAAGTAGGGGGTGGAATGGTTGCGGCCGCCGGTTAGGTGGTCAAGAAGTTTTTGGCCATTGAGGGGCTGACAGTGGAGAAGGAGAGAAGATTAGAAGAAGCAGGCAGCCATGGGCAAGTCGGTAGAGACTGAGAGAAGAGTTAGCATTTTAGGGTTTTGATGAAATATATATTTATGCTAGGATGGACGACTGAGATTTATTGATGAATAGGGTTAGTATACAGGGCGGGTATGGGTCGAATACCGGGGCGGGTTGGACAGAATACCATGTTCGACCCTAACCCGTTGCGGACTTAAAAAAAATACCGTATCCGCCCCATAACCAGGTCAAAGTCAAAATAATCCGCAGCTAGCGGGGCGGGGCTGAGATCTGCCGGTAGCAGATCTAATTGCCATCCCTATTGATAACCAACCTGGCCTTATATTTTTTTATTATTCCATCACCTTTCATCTTTCTCTTAGAAATCCATTTACACCTTTAGGGTTTATTCCCAAGAGGAAGATCCGTCAGTTCCCACATATGATTTTGCATAATGGATTTGATTTCATTATTAATTGCCTATTTCCATTGTGGAGCTTCAAGAGTTGATATTGCTTCACTATAGGTAAGAGTCATATTTTTCTAATAGATATGTCAGAAAACAAACACAAAAGAATTACATACTTTTGCTCTCTTGCTATGTCGTGGTTTGTCTTTTTCTTGTATGGGTTCTTGGTCCATATTAGTTATTTTCAAAGAACTTTGTTCTTGTGCAATTTTATAAGGAAATATTTTTTTAAAAGAAATGTGCATTCCTTGTCTTTATTATGGTATTGACGGGTATGTCATCAATTTCAGATTTATGCACTAAGAGCCGATATACAGAACCATAGTTTGCATATCCAATAAAAATTTCATCAATAGTTTTAGGTCCTATTCTAACCACTTTAAGAGGTGGGATTCCTGTCTTTGCAAGACATCTTACCCGTAAAATCTTTGAAAGAAGGAGGATGTCATTTTCGTAACTCATATGGTATCTTTTGTAACTTCTTGTGCGGTACTTTATTAAGAATATAATTTGCAATTAAGACTGCCTCCCTCAGTCCCCCCACAAGTTATCCGGTAGTCCTGAATTTATCAAGAAAGCATTCATCATTTCCTTTAAAGTATGATTCTTCCGCTCAGCAATTCCATTTGACTGAGGCGTATATGGTGCTGTGGTTACGTGAATAATTCCATGATTAGCACAATTATTTTTTAAGAAGGAAAATATATTCTTCTCCTCTATCACTACTTAGTACTTTATTTTTTTCTACTAAGTTGATTTTCAACTTCAATTTTGTATTGTATAAATGCTTCCAAAGCTTCATCCTTTCTTCTAAGAAAATAAACATAACGAAATCTCGTACAATCATCAATAAAAGTAATAAAATACTTTTTTATCCTCTAGATTGTATCACCTTTAAGTAACAAATGTCACTATGAATTAGACTTATAGGTTTGTACTTCTCTAAACTAATTTGAATAATGTTTTTGCCAATTTTGCTTTAACACAAAGTTCACAAATTTTGCGTGAGTCAAAATTCATTTTAGCAAGAAACTCATTTTTCACAAGCTTTTGTAAAGAACCATAATTTACATGACCTAATCTAAGATGCCATAAAAGGAGATTCCAACCAGTAAGTAGAAGAAGAAGTAGCGTTATTAACTTCGGAATTTGCTAAAGCCTTAGGTACAATGGTCACTACATTTAACTTAAAGATACTATCACAAGGGTACGATGGTCATTCCATTCTTGGGAAGTACAAATTTGTCAGACTCAAATACTAACTTAAATCCATTCTTACTTAACAATGAGCAAGAAACTATATTCTTTCGAATGTCTGGTACACAAATAATATATTTGAGACTCAACTCTTTTCCTAACGTTATCTTCAAGACCAATTTTCTCATACCTTGCACCTTTGAAGATGAAGAGTTTTTCATGAACATATTCTCGTTGTTGGCACTCTGGTATGTAGTAAACATAGATCGCTAGGAGCACACATGTCGAGTAGCGCTAGTGTTTACCCACTACTATTTGGGATTTCCAACCAAGTTAACTTCAGATATCACCGCCAATAGATTCAAATATGTTATGTCTTCAGTGATTTTTGCAACTTTAATCACATTGGCTTGAGAAAGATTTTCCTTCTTTGAGTTTCCTCGATTTTTCGCAACTGTAACAATCCTTAGCACTATGGCCTAGTTTGTCCCATACATAACAATTCCTATTGAACTTTCACTTTTTCTCACCGCTATTGGAAATTTAGTGACATGCTCTATTTGGACCATTTGATTCGAAATAATTCATTTTCTTTGATGGACCTTGATCAACGACATTTACCTTGGCCTCTATATTATAATTCTGGCCTAGTTTGTCCCATACATAACAATTCCTATTGAACTTTCACTTTTTCTCACCGCTATTGGAAATTTAGTGACATGCTCTATTTGGACCATTTGATTCGAAATAATTCCTTTTCTTTGATGGACCTTGATCAACGACATTTACCTTGGCCTCTATATTATAATTCTGGCCTTCTTCTCAGACAAGTGATTATCCTCTTCAATCTTCAATCTAACAATCAAGTCTTTAAGCTTCATTTCCTTACACTTGTGCTTCAAATAATTTTTGAATTCTTTCCAAGTACGAGGCAAATTTTCAATTAATGCAGTCACTTGAAAAGATTCCAAGTATCATACCTTCTACATGAATGTCATGCAAAATTAGTTGAAACTCTTGGACTTGGCTTATAAGAGTTTTGGAATCCACCATTTTGAAATCAAGGAATTTGCCCACTATAAATTTGTTAGAACTGGCATCTTAGGTCTTGTATTTCTTTTCAGAGGATTCCCACAATGCTTTTGCATTTTTCATTGGACAATATACGTTATATAGTGCATTGTTCAAACCATTGAGGATATAGTTTTGAATTCTTCCAAGCAGCCACTTTCTATATGTCAGGATTCTCACCAAGTTCTTGTGCATTTTCTTGCAATAATCTTGCCAAGTTCAAGATGGTCAAATAAAACAACATGTTTTGTTGCCACTTGTTGAAGTCCTTTCCATTGAACTTTTCTGGTTTCTCACCAAGTCTAATGGATCCATTAGAAGGTGCTACATAAGACGGTGCAAATGTAGTCCCATCACCATGTTGTGCTTTGGGATTAACATGTCCACTTTCAGGATTGGTTTCACTAGTTGTCATTTGTTATATCCATCAAAAAATTGTAACTACAACGAAATAAAAATCCAGTCTAAAACAAATTTTATAACCAACATCAGATCCTAAGAACGCTAAAATTAAACTCAGAAACTGATAAAACTTTTAGTATAGAATTTGACACAATTGAATAACAAAACGAATTTTGAAAATAGTATTTTCAATACAAGTACCATAAAGTGCAGGATGAAGTCTTAAGTTTGTTGGAAATACTTTGTGTAGGCAGCATTTCTATTACAAAAATACTGAACATGCAAAATCTTAAACTAATTAAAATACTGAACAAACAGAATTAGAAAGGCAGAACAATATTTAATAACTCACTACAGAATTACAGAACGTGAATGTAGATAACCGACGCAGAAATTTGATTCAATGTCCTTAAGACATTGATTCATTATGCAATGGTGCTAGCGATCTCTGACTAAAGTCTCTCAGGATACAATGGCAGTACGTCTGAGAATAGAAGCACTCCAAACTCGTAGACCCGATGAACCAAAAAATGCAGAACTCTTTCTTTATGACACTCAGGAAATGAAAAAAAGAAGAAGAATATGATAGGAAAAATGTTTCTGTTTTGTTTTTCAGAAGCTTGAACATTGTATTCATACAGTGAAAGAAGACTCTTCATTAAAGGATGCAACTTTTCACTAAGGATGCAACTGTTGGCCGAAAGGTTGCCACTTTTTAGAAAAGACTAATTCAAATAAATAAAATTTATTTATTTAATGTTTTAGTCCTAAAAAGAATAAAGCCTGATGGGCCCACGCCACAGCCACGACCACAGATCAAACTAGGACGGGCGGCTCACGTGTTTAGAGCTTTGGTCAACCTAGGTCATCCCTCCTTACAAAGCTTAGGTACCATTAAGGGACTCAACTCTTAGTCTAAGACTAGATCTTCTAAGCATAGCAACAACATTCACGATAAATTGGCAATATTAAATTGCAAGAAAGACTTAATCGTGAATTTATAACGATTATTTGCAGGATTCACGAATAGCTCATGAATATCGCGAGATTGATGAATATAATGCGATATTTACGAATAGTCGTGAGATAAAGTTCCTCCTTTTCTTTCTTAAAAAATGATAGTAATAAGGGCATTCCAGGGATTCAAACCCCGGTAACTCCATTTATTACCAGAGTTTTGTGCCATCACACCACTCTATGATTCTTACATAATTTGAGCAAAATTAAATAACTATTCTATTAAGCCATACATAATTATACAACACTACCCACACATTCTCTCTCATGTTTTTCCACACATCATTTGGAGAATGGAAGAGTTCTTATATTTTTGTCATTTCAGTTATATAATTTACAAATTTCATACAAGAATGATTAATTACCGAATTGTTCCCTATTTATGATACGAATTTTGTTAGTCCACCGAAGTATTAGCGATTCAATGACGGAGTTCTCCGAATTAATTATTCCCAAATTCCGGATTACTGCTCATATCGAATAATTCTCAAATGCTGAATTTGTCACTATGCCTATGGAGGCAACATTTGCTTTATCTCTTCAATGTGATATTCTTTTTTACCTTCAAGTTGAATCGCCAACTTCAACTTTAATTTTCTCATTCACTTCTCATTTGTTTTAGACTTGTGAATATGCTATGATCATCTACCCCGATAGAGGAACACAAATTAGCTTGTTCCTAACCAAACACCAGTGTAGAACCCATTTGACAATTGAGTTAAAGAGGACTCCTCGAGTTGAGTATAAAACCCAAATGCCAACATGAAACGAAAATATCATTCATTTACCTTGTTCGTGAGTTCAACAAAAGAAAAGACCAGCACGCGCACACACACACACACACACACACAGGGTCGTGATCCCTTGTCCCCGCAGGCTACTTAAATAAGTTGTTAGTGCGATATGGTTGTCCATCCATTTTTTTTAAGTAAACTTCGTCATCCGTCACATAATGTAGTGGACGATAAAATTTACAATTTTGTCCCTTATTTGCTTGTATCCCTCCAACTCATTAAATACCTTCTAGGCATTTTGGTTAATGGATGGACGGTCAGATAGTGTTGACAACTTACCTTAAGTTGCATGCGCGAACAATGGATATATATATATATATATATCCGATGTGGGATATCACATTTTCTCCATCTTATGTCTTAACGTCCTTACTAAAACTCGATCACACATAGCCCAAAATCTTCCTCTCTTGCCAATGTGAGATATATCAGCCTCACCCTTCGTTGCCCTAACTATCCCCTTGATGTGAGATGTACCCGGGCTTGCTTTCGTTTCACCCAACCATCGGCAACTCGATTGGATAGCCCAGCCCAAGCTTTTGAGAGTTGGCTCTGATACCATCTGTAACGACCTAGTCCACGACCTCACCATAGGGTAATGCCTCCTTCAAATAGGTACTTATGAGTTCGTGAGCAGGATTTTATAAAGCCAATCACAATCATCCCATATTTGATGTGGGATATATAAAAATATATATCAATTATAATAATTCTAACAAAGATTATAAAAGTATGATCCTAAAAAAGAACATGATTCTAATAGAAAAACCAATAAAGTACATCATACAATGTCCATATCATACTAATGTTACAAGTCTTCCATCACTATTAATGCCACAGTAAAAATCACAAACTAGTCATGAGTCAAATATCCAGAGATTTAAATCTAATAAATGTCACACTAAAAATAAAACAATCAGCCATGAGTCAACTCTAACATTCAAAACAATCATCTGTTTATAATTAAAATAGTAAGTTTTTGTATGAACCGTAGGACTTAAAAGTCATTAAATTTTAGTCTTCATTATCTCAATCGTAATAGAGCCATTGTGAAAGTATTACTATAGCGAACCGTTTAGAAAAAAATCCCGGAAGGATTCTCTGAAGTAAGATGAGGGAAAATAAGAAAATAAAATCAAGAAATAACTCCGAATTGTCCAAATAAAACAATTAATCTATCGAAATAAGGAATAGGTTCGAGGACTGAGTTATGCAGCGGAAGGTGTTAGGCACCGCCACATACTTTCGGTCTCTACTTCATTTCTATTAATTTTTGGCCTTATAAGCATGTAAATTGCAGTAAAACTAACTCTAAGTTTATGTTTAGATTATTGGCATGTACTTGACATTATGGGTTGAATTGTCTACATATACCGTAGTTTGACTCTGATCTTATAGGAAGTAATCCACTTTTCAATCTTAGACGTAGACTAAGAAATTAAAAAGACTCATTTCGATTTTTATAGTGGAAATGCGAGAAATTAGGAGACAATTCTATACGATTATGCTAGACTAAAAAGCGACTAAAATTACCTTGGGAAGTTGCTTGTCAGGAAGGCCCGGAAATGCTTACCGAATGATGGACGATGCAAAACACTAAAAAGGCTTATGAAGTGAATATGAATGACTAAAATTCTCGATAATGTATCACTTCACTAAGAAATGATACATAAGCTCTGAAGAGAATAAGCTTTCGACTCTGATCCCTGAAAATAAAGGCCAAGGGCCCTCTTATAGAGTTTTGTGGAGTAGAACTGATAAAATTGGCTATGCCAATTTCCGAGCTGGAGATAAGTCAAAATATTTAATAAAAATGAAAATTTACAAAAGTCAATTAACCTGCTGGTTCATCCCATAATTTTAAGATGACTTTTTTAAATTTTGGGGCATTACCTGACCCTAATTTTGATAATTATCTCTGATTTTGTAGATGGGATATACCAGATTCGTGATTTATCATTTTTAACCATATAAATTATCGATCTAATCTTTGCATTAGGGATAATTCACAGAGTAATTCCCTAGATTATGCATACAAACAATACAAAATAAAATAAATATCTAGACACTTGGACTGAACTTGCCACAATTAGACTGGACTGGAACGCTACTGAATTGAACTACTAGACTTATGACCTTGACAACTGCACTGGACCAATTAACTAATTAAGTCATATTACTAGGCCTAAGTTGAATAATAAAGCTCAATATTTATTTAACTAATAATAACTACAAAAAATGGGTTGTTTGGAATTACTTAAGAGATCATTTTCTCCATTGCTTTCCAATTTTGAGCGGAAAGATTTGGAGAGAAAAAGTCCACCCTATTCTCTATTTCCTCTTCTTTTCTCTCCTAAAAAAATACAAACTAAAGAAAATGGAGAAATAGAGTCAATTTCCTTTTTTGTTTCTCTCTTTTCTCGCCTAAAACAAACTCAAAAACCAAATTGTAAGAGCCATCTCTATCAAAGTGTGAGCAACTCTATTTTCTGAGCGACTTCAAAAGCTAAATAAGATATCATTTATCCGAGACAATCGTGGATGATCAGGACGATTTCTTGAATAACTTGGAGATAATGAATAAGGAGTCGCTTTGAAGGATGATTACTCTGAAGCATTGTGCATATGGAGCCATTGGTGCCTGGGTATCATTCACTCTTATGGAGATGTTCAAAGCAACTTGCTCAGGACATCCAGAAGGCTGATACTTTCAAAGCATTGTTCATATACCAAAGTAATCTATCTATAATCGTTGTTACATCAGCTACCTCAAGGTGAGACGATAAGGAAACAGATAAAACTGACAACCAAATAAAGTCTATTAGTATTATGCATCTTCCATCTTTGTGAACCTTGTGCAACCACAAGTCATGGACATATACCTTGACAATTCCAAAGTGCAGAGGCTACCAGCTTGAAGAGATTAGATATCTAGAATTTAGTGGAGTACTCTTGGAACTCATTCTCCCGTATCCAAAGATTTGTAAATGGATCCACTTTGAAGCTTTCGTCCAATCCCAGTCTCTACCTCTGAATAACTTTTCATTTCCATACCTCCAAATTCTTCGGATTGTCTAAGTACCTAAAGTCTGGTGAGTGTCATTTTATATGATGTAGCCAAACTTTCATGTTTGAGATTATGATTGGTTAGACTCGTGACATAGGAATATACGCTATCCAAATGAGGTAGGACGAAAGGGTGAAGATCATGTCCTTGCAGAGACAAGGTGGGCCAAAAGTAAGATATCATGATTGTAGCTTAAAGGTTTAGGTTTGGAGTTGAGGCATATTTTGTCAAAGTATGGTCGCTTGGGTAAAGTTTAGGTATTAGTACGATATTTCGTCACGCTCTTCACGATAAAATTAGTACTTGTATTATTGGTAAGAGGCGGGTCACGTGAGAGGTCACGTGAGAATTGACAAGGGCAGGACCTGTCGCCTCCACCTTATTAAAGTAAACTAACGCGGACAAAAAGAAGGAGCGGTTGAAGAGTGTGTATAATGCATGTTGGTCCCCATAGAAAGACAGTCTAAAGAGTCATTGCCCTTTTAACTATTGCGAGGGTGGCACGTGTCATTGTAGGGATGGGTATTATAGTATCGTTATCTGTACGTTTAGTCTTATGTCTCACCATGGTTCAGTTAGGTTTAACTATTATAACACCTTCGAGATTTAGCCACCCTATTGTTTATCCTTTTGAGTTACATAGAGCTTAATACTCACGCAGCGCGTGCGGGGGGGGGGGGGGGGGGGAGAGGGACCACGAGCACCCCAAAAAAAATTAAAATTTTTTTTATCTTCCTTATATAGTGGGTAACCATATTAAATATAATTATGAAACGGACATTATATTGTCATATTTAACTATTTAAGTATTAGGGTTTTCTTTTTGTTGGATATTTTACTTTCTGTGCTACCAATCGTCACAGTCTTTGTCTTTCTCTTTTCCGTACTCAATCTTCATTCTTCAAAGTTTCGAATCTCTAGATTACAAAAATGCAAATGTCAAATTTGTACCCTAAAGTATCACCCGAGTATATCTTAAATACCAATGTTTCAAAAGTATCAAATCAATACATAAATTCCTATTTTTCTAATCAAATCAGTCTAACAGCTAAAGGATCACAAATGCTGTTAAAAAGTTTAGGGGTAAGACCATCATTATGAAAAAATATTTTAAAACAGAGATCTCTCCAAGCTTGGAGCCTCCTCTCTTCTCTTTCTTCACACACGCGCACACATATCACATATCACATATCACACACATCCACACACACACACACACACACACACACACACACATCACACGGTTATGCGCACCCGCGCGACGCACATACACTCACAGTTACATGCACACAGTTAGACGTACACCAAACACACATGCAAGCACACGCGCGCGGGGACGCATATACAGAGACTCATACACATACACTCAGGCACACCACACACACATAATTATTATCATCAGTTACTAAGCCTTTAATCTTACTTATGTGGCTAATAAATGAATTATGATTGGCCAAGTATATAAGGCAAGGGGTTTGACATAGAAGACTTAGAGCTTCTATGCTTCCAAACTTAATTTTTCTACTCTAGTGTCGAGATGTATTTTTCTCTATATCTATTATATATGTTTTCTACATGGGCAACATGATCGTGGACTGGTTCATACCGTCTTCTTATGGACGTGCACATGGAGGAGACATAGCTGCGTAAACGGGTTTTTATCTTGGAGACTTTATCTGCCGTCAACACTTGCACGAAGGGATAAGATAACGTCTTTAGGACAGCGACTTTGTCACGACTCTCACGGGCCAGCCATTTTATATGTTTTTTGTGATACCCTGAAAAATACCAAAAATTAATCTAATCGCGAATTTGTTAATTAATGGGAGATTATTCTACTAAGTGGCATTATGTTGGCGATAATCAAGTGTTAAGGAGCTAAATAAGGGGTTAGTGTGGTCTCGGGGGTTGAAATGTAATTTTGGAAAGTTAAGGGGCAAAAATGTAATTTTAGAAAATATAATCAACGGGATGCATATCTTTATTAAGTAGTATCCTTTTGATGATAATGAGGTGTTAGGGGTTACATGGAGGGTTAAGGTGATTTTGGAGTTAAATTATAATTTTTCAAAGTTGAGGGGTCAAAATGCAATTTTGGAAACTTGAGGACTAAAGTGTAAATTGTTAAAAGTTGTAAAAGGTGTCACAAAATGGAGAGGAGTCAGCCGAATGGTGGCCACCTCCTATTTAAACTAAGCTGACTAAGTTCATTATATAATAAAATAAAAAAGGGATAAGACTGATGAGATTATAATACAAAAAGGGAAGTTTGGGGTAAAAAATAGAAACAATGGAAATGGAAGAACAACCCGTGAACAGTAACAGCAAGAAGCAGCCAGAAGAAAAAAGGAAGAAAAGGAAACGGTGAAGAAGGAAAAAGAAAAAGGGGAAGAAAGAAAAAAATGGGGAGAAACCCTAAACCCATCATGGTATGATCTTGAACCCTGATTGCGAAAAAAATTATGGGAATTGGAATGAATATTGGTTCAACTCGACTGAATATACAGTTATTGGACCGGATTAATAAGTTGTCATAAGCGCTATAAATGATTAAATAGGAAGAGGTAGAATAAGGAGTGCGTATATGTTGAATGATGTCTGACGAGCAGGGTAATATTTGACTAGGTGATCCAACTCGTTGCGATCAGAGATTGCGAGTAGCTTTGGCTATAAGCCAATGAGGTAAGAACAATGCGGTTCTATTATGTTAATTTATTGTTTCTATTAGCATATTATGTTGATGACGTTTATGTTGGACTCTTGCTGTTATGGGTTGACACCGGTAGTCATTGTGACCGGAATACGTATATTTGAATTGTGCTATTGAGGACTTGGAGTAGAATAATTCCCTTAGTCTGCCCTATTGGTAGAATTTAATGATGATGATGCGTGTCCTAGTATGCTATGATTTGATTCGATTAGCATACCTGAAGTTGAAGATGATATTGTGTAAGGGTTGTTGTGTGGTTTTGGTGAGATGCCAGCAATTATTAATAGCCGATATCTCTTCTCTTTGAGAACACCATTGAGGACTTGTGGCAACTTGTCCTGAGTTCACCCTATCGTTGATGATGATGTTATAGAGATCATTGCGTTGTTGTTATGAAATGTTAGCACTTATTGTTAACCTACATTTCTCTTATGTAAGAACACTGTTGAGGGCTTGCGGCAAACTTCTCCCAAATCCGCCCTGTTGATGATGTTACGTTGAACTCTTGTTGTTAGGTTTGAACACCAGTTGAT
Organism: Escallonia herrerae; assembly: GCA_033070095.1. Classification (NCBI taxonomy): domain Eukaryota; kingdom Viridiplantae; phylum Streptophyta; class Magnoliopsida; order Escalloniales; family Escalloniaceae; genus Escallonia; species Escallonia herrerae. The sequence continues at coordinate 245,493 of JAVXUP010001166.1, read as the reverse complement.
CTTCTGATCCGATATTCCTTGTTGAGCTGTGTTGTTGAGGACATAAGGTGAAATAAATTTTTTCTTAGTCCGCCCTGTTGATGAAGTATTGTTGCTTGGCTGTAACAAGGTTAGGAAAAACACTCTAAATGAGTTGCCTGCTTGTTGACAGTGTCTCTTCTATTTACTTGAAACTGAGATAAACATCCCGTAAAATGGGACATCAATATGAGGATGATGACCTATGAATTATGATCACTGGCCAAAGAGCATGAATGTCGCTCGAGCAGAGTCTGTCGTGTCTGGTCAAGTCATGTCTGTCGTGTCCACGTGCATTGCATTTGATTTTCTTTTGATGTTGATGATTTTAATGCTTTGTATTTCAATAATGTTTATCTTTATAACCTTGGATTTTGGGTCCACTTGCAGAGTCGGTCAGTCCAGTCCAGTCCATGAGGAGGTAACAGTAATGTTGTTCTGTTGGGCCTTAAAGCCGCTCAATCTAACGAAAGAAAAATTATCGTTTGACAATTATGCTGATGTCAAAAATTTATTGGAACTCTTGATTCATTTTTATCGTTGAGATGATTATTATTCCTCCTAGTCTCTTGGATCATTTGTACACGATAATCTTCGTGTTGTCTTTACTGGGCGATTTGTGCTCATTCCTCATGTTGTATTGTGCAGGCTATAAGGTTGATCAAGGAGAACCTTGTAGAAAGGAAAAAGAAACAAGTTAGAAAAGTTGAGCAAGGGGATCAGTTGTATGAGGTAAGACCAGCTAAGAATGGTGGGATAAAGATTTGAGTTGTAAGATAGGTTGTTAAGAGTCCTACTACTATAGTCATGTATTAGGTTGTAAACATTCATGTTGTTTAAAGACCTAAAAGTCCTTCGCTGCAATATTATGTATGTTTGTAAGAAATTTTTTGTAAGGACGCATCTTGGAGCGTCTATTAATGATGTATGAGTATGAGGATGTAGTTGCTCTCTATTCAGCACAGGGTTTTGAATATGATTATGATCGATAACTCAGCCCGGTGATGTCACAGGGTTGAGGGTGTCGTAAGTTGGTATCAGAGCTTAGGCAAATGATTCTGTAGACTTTTCGAAGTGTCTGGCGGAAGGCCTAAGTTGTCAACGAAAGGACTAAGTTGTCGACGAAAGGAGTAGAGGAAGAATCTTGATGATTTAGGTGAACTAGGAGGATGGTTAAGATATGTTGGTTGAGGTTGACTAAGGCATATATATATATATATATATATATATATATATATATATATATATATATATATTGTGACCTTAGCATCCCTACTATTGTTACAGGGAAAGGAAGAAAGAGTTGGTTGTCCTAGCTTCGGAAGAATGGTTTGAGGATGATAAGGTTGCGGTGCCTGATCTCGAAAAAAGATCCTGATGAGAAGGTAAACGAGATGGAATTAGGGATGAAAGAACTAGATAAAGGTATAGTAGGAAGTGAATTTGTAGGAACCACGAGAAGGATATATGAGATTGAACACTTTTATTGTGTGAACATGGAATGAAGAAATGAGGAGCCGAGAGTGAGAATGAGTAAAGTTTTGATGGACTTTTGGAAGAGAAATTACTTCCAAGTAATGAGGAAAAAGAGACTGATCGATGAGTCAGTTCGAGTCCTATATTAGCGATGTTAACTAAACGATAAAGAGATTGAAAGTTGAATGAGAAAACATGAAGTAAGTATCGAATTAGATATTAAAGAAGACGGTGGATGCTAGTACGCGGGTATGCGGGTCACTTGGAAAAATATGATATGTTATTCGTGATTGCCATCCTGATAGGGCAATACCTGAAGATAGGCAACAATTGATTCTAAGAGAGAGCCATTGAAGCCTGAAATTGTTAAATGAACATTATGGCTTCTCTGAGGTTGATAGGGTGTACGAATAGGGGTGGAGTCCGCTTTTGAAATCTGACCTAAAGTCGTGATTGAGAAGGGGAAAGGTGATGGGGAACTATTATTATTTACATACTATTGTAAAAAAGAGAGAGAGGTTATTTAGTGATGAAAACCATTAGCTGTTTGAGCGTGAAGGTTAATATTATGGTATGCAATTTTAATTATCGTGCCACTCTTTTCTCAGAAAGAGACAGAGAGAGAGAGAGAGAGAGAGCGGGTTCCCAATCGAGAGGGGCTCTCAATAGAAGTGATTATGGTGAATTTTGAGGACGTAAGTGGAAGGAATAAGCAAAGGAAGTATATTGTGTCAAAAAGACCTTAAGAAAAAGCTAGTGAGACTTCTACAAAATATCGTGGGAGTTCTACAAGTACAATCGGTGACTGCTATTATGACAACCCTAGTAAAAGGAAGTAAAGAATGTAGATCTTAGAACTTTTAGGATGCCCGCTCGGATAAAATCCATGGAAGAGAAATGGTCTAGTGTAGACAACTACGTGAATTTGAGAGATGGATAAGATAGTTGAAATAACAAGATGTGGGAAAACGTCAAAAAGAGGTTTTAAGTTGGTCATATGTACAAGAAGGGTTTTAAGTTGTTGAGAACGGGCAAAACAAGTTGAGGTGGGTAGCTTATTTGGCCTGCGTTGTCGGAATAGACACATGTAACATGTTGATGATAAATGTTTTTGCTTAAATTATAGAGTAAGTTGAAGACACGTTTAGCATGCTAAATGGAAGGATAGAAAGACAGAAAGGGATGTCAGGGAATTTGGTGAGTTGGCCTAATTGCCCTCATCAGACGATGATAGAAAAATGTGAAAAGTGGAACAAATGAGGTGAGTTGGAAAATAATCCTTAAAAGGGGACTGGTAAGGGGTTCTAATGGGAAATTACTATGAAAATAGTAGGAAAAAAAACTAAGTGATGGAGGCAGAGAATGAAGAGGTCTGGGAAGAAAGAAGGGTGCGAGGATGGAAAAGAGGTAGAATCCAGGATTGAAACTGAAAAAGTGGGAAGAATTTTAAGAAACGAGTACATGATAAATAGTCCAGACAAGTTCAGGACACAAAGGAGGAGATAAAAAAAGGTAAATAGTGCGGATTGGGGCATGAAGATACGGATTATATTAAGGCAATTACAGAATGCCTTACATGTGTGAGTAAGCCACTGAGCTAATGTTAAGATGAATCAAAGGGGACTGTTCCAAGTAGTACCAACCGGGGCATATTGTAAGAAAGTGCCCTAAAGGAATGTGATGGTTATTGAAGTAAAAAGGAAAAAAAAGGTATATGAGACTATGTATTGGTTATCCAAAGCTGGATAAGGTGATAGTTAAGAATAATTACTCATTGCCTGACTTAGATGATATATTGATCAATTGTAGGGTGCTAAGTGTTTTCTTTCTGTAGTTGACCTTAGAACGGTTCATCACCAGTTAAAGAATGAGGAAGGAAGAAGTTTTCAAGATTGTCTCTAGGAATAGAGATGGGCATTATGAATTTGTGGTGATGCCATGTGGATTAATTAATACCCTTGTGGCATCTATGAATTTGATGAATCAGGTTTTTGAGAGCAATTGATCTTTGTGTCGTAGCCTTATTGGTGACCTTGTGAATGGTACTAAAGGCAAAGGAAAGCTTGCGCGACAACAAGTTTTGGTACAGATTTTAAAAAAGTTAAGTTATATGTCAAACTCAAGGAATTTGAATTTTGACCGGAAAATATGGATGTATGGGGTTAATGTGGAAGCAGGTTAGGAGATCTGGGAAAAGTTCAAAAGGAGACAAATAGGGAACGCCGTAAAAATCAGCCTTGAGGTCTGTAGTTTCTTAAGCTCAATCGGAGGCTACCAGAGAGTAATTGACGATCTCTCTAAAATGTCTTATTAGAGAAAACTAACTGCGATGATTGTTATGCCAAGTTAGTAAGAATGTGAACAACTCGAAATCAAAGTTTGAGTAAGGAAAAAATGAAGTAATAGTTTGCTTCACGTGGAAATGCGACTAGCGCATCTTAATTAAAGCAAGCAAGCTTAAGGCTAAGATGAAGGGACGTTGAGATCCAACGAGGATTCAAAGCGAATAGAAAGGAAATTTTTGATGGTGATAAGGGTGATAATTTCGAATGTGAAAGTCGGATATATGTTCCTCCTAATGATGAGTTGAGGAAAAGAATTGTGAAGGGTGCTCATAGTTTGGGGTACCGATTCACTCAGGGGAGACGAAAATGAACCCTGAGTTACGGCTAAAATTTTGGTGGCTTAGCATGAAGAGGGATATATAAAACTTTGTATCCTGATGTTTGACCTGATAACAGGTAGAAGTGGATCATAAGATCGCCAGATAGTGGCTACCACTCTTTGCACCTGAGTGAAAGTGGGAACACATTATGATGAATTTTAGTATTAAGGTTGCCACGAACAACTAAGAGATATACATTCATCTGGGTTGTAGTGGGTAGGTTGACTAAGACATCCCGATTTATTTTTATCCGGGAAGAACATTTTTCTGAACGACTTGCCCAAACTCATGTTAAGCAGATGGTTAGTTGTATGGAGTTCCAGTAACTATTGTCTCCGGCAGAGACGTAGGGTTTATCTTTAAAGTTTGGAAAGGCTTTCAAGAAGAAATGAAAACGAAGTTGACCACGAGGATGGCCTATTTCCTCAAACAAGTGGCCAACCATGACGTACAATATAAATATTGTAAGAGTGTTAAAGGTCTGCATTATTCATTTTTACAGAGCATTGGGGTGGACAGATACTCGTAACCGAAAATGTTGCATGCTAACTTGTTGAGATCTAGTGGAGGAATGAAGCCTGTTTCGCACGAGACTGTGCAAAGAAACAGAAAACAAGGTGACCAATATCCAAGAAAAAAAATCTTACTGCGCAAAATTAGCAAGAAAGCTATGCTGATAAAAGGCGTAGGATGTTGAAGTTTGAAGTAGATGACATAGTACATTTTATAAGTGTCACCGTGGAAAGGAATCATGCGATTCAGGAAGTGGAGGATGTTGAGTCCGAAGTTCATCGGACCGTTTAAAATCCTGCCAAGGATTGAGAAGATAGCATCAAACTCGATTTACGTTCAGGATTGAGTTAATTGTGTAACGTGTATCACATGTCAATGTTGAGGAAGTATGATCCCAATTCTATGCATGAGATCTAGTTAGAATCAGTTGAAATTCGAGATAATATCTCGTATTAGGAGGCATCGATGAAGATGGCTGATAAGAAAAAACATATTTTACGTGAATGTTGGTGGTCAAAGTTGATTGGGGAAAATCAGGTGGTCAAGGTGGTTACCTTGAAACCCAAGACGCTAATGCGGTAATAATGTCCGCACCAAGTTGCAGAATGAGGTTTGTCCTTATTTTGAGAACGAAATTCATTTAAAGGAGGGTGTGATACAAAGGAAAATATCGAAAAATTAATCTAATTGCGAGTTTGATTAATTAATGGGAGATTATTTTACTAAGTGGCATTATGTTGGCGATAATCAAGTGTTAAGGAGCTAAATAAAGGGTTAGTGTGGTCTCGGGGGTTGAAATGTAATTTTGGAAAGTTAAGGTCCAAAAGTGTAATTTTAGAAAATATGATGAACGGGATGCATATCTTTATTAAGTAGCATCCTTTTGATGATAATGATGTGTTAGGGGGTTACATGGAGGGTTAGGGTGATTTTGAGGTCAAATTATAATTTTCTAAAGTCGAGGGGTCAAAATGCAATTTTGGGAACTTGAGGGACTAAAGTGTAAATTGTTGAAAGTTGTAAAAGGTGTCACAAAATGGGGAGGAGTTAGCCGAATGGTAGCCACCTCCTAGTTGAGCTAAGCTGACTAAGTTCATTATATAATAAAATAGAAAGGGGATAAGACTGATGAGATTATAATACAAAAAGGGAAGTTTGGGGTAAAAAATTGAAATAATGGAAACAGAAGAACAAGCCATGAACAGTAACAGCAAGAAGCAGCTGGAAGAAAAAGGGAAGAAAAGGAAATGGGGAAGAAGGAAAAAGAAAGAGGGGAAGAAAGAAAAAAATGGGGAGAAACCCTAAACCCATCATGGTATGATCTTGAACCCTGATTACGAAAAAAATTGTGGGAATTGGATTGAATATTGGTTCAACTCGGCTGAATATACATGGTATATATATGTGTGTGTGTTCTTCGGGGTTGTTAGTGGGTATGATTATGTTTAATTGAATAAATTAGATGTATAAAAGTGTGTTCGGGGCATGATTAAGTGGATTGCAATGAGTTTAAATGTTTTAAGATGAGTTATGGAGGAGATTCATGTGCGATTGAAAGAAACCAAACGTGTGAAGGCTGAAGGATGAAGAAGATGAGTGTGTGTGGCAAAGGTGAACTAGTGTGTGTGTGTGTTGATGTGAATAGTCACTGTTTTTGTCATTAAAAGTGAAAACTAAGTAATCAGTTTAAAACTTGAATTTTTAAAAATAGTTAGGGGAAAGATTTAGCCAAAGTGCAAAAAAAGAGACTCTAATTATTTCTAGGAGGCCGACATCCTAGAAACATTTCAAAAATTTTCAAGGTTCGGAAGGGGGTTAACCGATACGGGAACTTTGAAATTTTACAGTGAAATTTAAAATATCAAACGAGCGCAATTTCACGCAAATATTTTTATGAGAACCCTAGGATTTTGGGAAGTCTCATTTTCTAAAATTTTGGGTCATTTCAAAGTCGTTAGTTGTGTTTGGCTTAACGGGCTTTTAAGCACTCGGTGTGGACATTGGTTCGGAATTTTTGGGCAAAAATTTTGTAAAATACTTTTTAGCTCAAGAATGAATTCAGGAGGCTTAAAGTAACATTTTAAAGCACTTTTGAGAATTTTCTGAGGTCGGGAACCCTCAAGGGCATTTTGGTAATTTGCCACCAGAGAGGGGTATTTTGGTAATTTTTTCGATAAAGTTTTTCCAAGGACTTTTAGTCTGAAAAGGGTTGTAAAACAGCTGAAAGGTTGTTTTGAAGCTAATTTGGGGGTGTTGAAGTGGTGAAACGGCCATCAATGGGGTATTTTGGTAATATGCCATGTTAGTGCCAAATTTTAGAGAACGTGCGTAATTCAGCGTTCAGAGTAGTGGTAAGTGAGAAATGGTATTAATCCATTGAAATAATGAAATAGTCGCTATTGCTAATGCGTTGGTAAGCTAGGTTAAGGATCCACGAAAAGTTATTTTAAAGTTGTTCAGAGATGTTTATTGGGGCGATGGCTGCCAGGGGGTATTTTGCATAAGTTGGGGGTGTTTTGGTAACTTTTTCCTTTAAAATTTCTGAGGAAATATTTGGTATATAATTGATGTAATACATTTAAAAAGTAATTTTAAAGCGGTTTTGAGGTGTTGGTGGTGTAGGGGCCATCAGGGGTATATTGCTAAATAACCACGTTGGCGCTAAATTTTAGGGAACTAGCGTAATTAAGCGTTCGGAGTGGTGGGAAGTGAGGAATTGTTTTAATACATTGAAATAATGAGATAATAACTATTGCTAATGCGTTGGTAAGCTAGGTTAAAGATCCAGTTATAGTTTTGGAATGTAAATATTATGGACGCTAAGTTGGTTTACGATTATATTTTGTTCTTAGAAATATGAATTTCAATCTCGGACCTCATGATACATCAATCCTATACGATGACGATGACCACGTCGCGAGGCACGTATTTGACGGTGTCGATAGGGGTGTTTTGGAAACAATTCAAAGCACAAGTCACCTTGAAGAGTGGGTACTAAACGAGGAACAAATACAGCTATTACACCGTCAAAATTTATCTATGTTCACCGATCTTCGGGAATTGGTCTCGACACGACGATTGCCTTATATCCGCTCTAGTTGAACGATGGAGGAGCGAGACGAACTCATTTCACTTCCGGTTTGGTGAAATGACTATTACATTAGAGGACGTCGGATTTATACTTGGAATCCCATGTCACGGCAGACCCATTACTTTGAGCAAAACGTCTGCATCCATAGCGAAGATGGCTAGGCAGTATTTTCCGGGAATTCCAAGGGAAGCTCTTACAACAAACGGCATCAAACTTAAATGGCTGAGAGAGCAGTATGGCGTGCTACCGGATGAATACACTCCTCACGATTTCGTGACGTATACGAAGGCATTCCTTCTGTATATTATTGGAGCTATATTACTTCCGACGCATTCGAAAAACACGGTGCATCCGAAGTATATGGTGTTCTTGGAGGATCTTGAGGAGGTATACTCGTATTCGTGGGGTTCAGCTGTCCTTGCGCACCTATATCGAGCACTGCACAGGCTACGAGAAAGGGTGCCAAGTCCATTGCCGCCTGCCTCACTCTATTACAGGTTTGAGCATTTATTTTCTTGGTTGACGTGTCAATATATTCGTGATTAATTACTAATTCCATATAATGTTTGCATTCACAGGTTTGGTCTTACGAGAGGCTACCCACGGGTCGTCCACAACCGCGGGTAGATTCCGATGAGACGTGGCCTAGGGTGTGGGCCTGGGGGCCTACGACCAACCGAAGGAGACGGGTAGACCCTCACCACCATCTAAAGTTCTATCGGGGGAACTAGAGATACTAGATGCATCCCAGGTGACGTGGCAGCCATATGGCAAGGTGATGCATCTGTTGGATGAGTGGTGTTGGCAACTTCCGGTGTCGTACGTGCTGGCAGGTTTGGTTCGGGTGCCGCTTATTCACTTCGAAGTATGTGAGTTTCAGATGCCCGATCGAGCTATGAAGCAAGCTGGCTGTCTACAAGGGATACCAAAACCCGCTGTAGACATGCGGCCATACAGGAGTGGTCGAGGGCCGAACTTCGAGGTGCTGATGCCTTGAATTTGTTGGGTGACGAGGTGCAACAGTGGAATACCTGGCAAGAAACGTATGATAGCCTTGTATCGCTGAAGCACGACGGCATCAGTATTGAGGAGTACTTACAATGGTTTCTCAAGGTGACGCGCACGAGGGTGAATCGCCCTTCCCAGGTGAGGAAGACATCGTATGCGCCACGTGAGATCTATGACCAGTTCTGGGCATTGAACATTGTAAGTCATGCTAGTGTTGTTTCAATTTTTATTTGCGCACCTTATCGACCATGCCTGAAATGATTAGCCATATTTTCTATGCATGTTTTTTAGGTTGACCAGGGCACTGAGGTGTTCAAGCAGCTGGAGGGGTTTGACTGGTTTGTCGCGCAGGCTCCTGACAATCTCAAGAGGTCCATTGAGAGGTACAAGACTGAAGTTCAAAACTTTAGTCTTGCGTACCGGGGTTACCAAGGGGAGCCGTCTAGTCGCTTGCCTCCTGACGCGTACGACTCTCAGCCCCAGAGTCAGGTGTGGGAGCCGTCTAGTCATTTGCCTTCTGACGCGTACGACTCTCAGCCCCAGAGTCAGGTGTGGGAGCCGTCTAGTCGCTTGCCTCCTGACAGACTCTCAGCCCAAAGTCAGGTGTGGGAGCCGTCTAATCGCTTACCTCCTGATGCGTACGACTCTCAGTGCCAGAGTCAGGTGTGGGAGCCGTCTAATCGCTTGCCTCCTGACGCGTACGACTCTCAGTGCCAGAGTCAGGTGACCCAAGTAGGAATCCAGGCCTCGCGCCCAAGCTTCAGGTCGGATAAAGGACAAGCGACGAAGCCATTGAGGCCGGACAATCGGGATTGGATCGACCGGCACTACTTCGGGCATGAGCTGTCGATACAGCAGACTTTCCTCTTTCGACATTCCTAGGTCATGAGATATCAGAACGTTGGCGCCGGAGACAGATATTCAAATTTTGTCATGAACGCTTATATAGATCTGCTCCGGATTAGAGAGCTACGTTATAACCGTTCTAAATATTTGAAGCTTAACATGTATCCCACTTATTTTGTGGAATTAATGGTGATCAGCATGAGGGATTTCACAGAATGGAGGAGGCGAGGGGCGGAAGGGGTAAGTGGAAACCATCTGGAAACGTGTTAGGCATGTTGAACGCAGACTATCAATGTCACGCTGCTGATGCGAACCTTATCATGATACCTTGTCATCATGCAAACCACTTCTTCCTATTAGTTCTCCATCCAGCGAACAAAGCGGTCCACATATACGATAGCCTAAGGGAGGACGGACTTGGACAGCTGCTGGCACAGATGTACAACGAGTACATCACTGCAGTGGTTAGTATTTATTTTTTGACCTTGGCTCATAGTATATTCTTCTTGTTACATAGGCTTGATTCCTTTTTTATTGTTGGATGCAGACTACTATCCTTTCGCTAGCGTGCCAAGATTACGGGGGAGACCATCACCAGGAAGACGGTAGAGCCTTGGACGGTCGTGATGATACAAGACCGACCAAAGCAATATAACAGTCACGATTGCGGGATTTACGTCCTCAAGTACATGGACTACATTGCTCGCTCGGAGGTGCTCAAATATATGTCGTGGACTAGGAGGGATGCCTTGACGTTTAGGTATAGGATAGCCTGGGAGCTGAAAAAGAATGAAGCTAGACGCCTTCATTACCATTATCCTAAGTAACGTGCCTAAGGTGCAATGAGCGGAAAAAAAATTACAACATTTTTTGCAAGCTATGAATTTGGGGCTAAATTGTGTGTGAATAAGCCCTTCATAAGAAAATCCCAAAAAAATAACATGTCTCGTTTTTTTTGCAAAATTCATAGAAATGGGCTAACTAGCGTGCCTAAGGTGCAATGGCGGAAAAAAAGTGACAAAAAAAATTACAACATTTTTTGCAAGCTATGAATTTGGCGCTAAAGTGTGCCCGAATAGGCCCTTCATAGAAAAATCCAAAAAAATAATGTGTCTCGTTTTTTTATGAAATTTATACAAATGGGCTAACTAGCGTGCCTAATGTGCAATGAGCGGAAAAAAAGTTACAAAAAAATTACAACATTATTCGCAAGCTATGAATTTGGCGCTAAAGTATGTGCGAATAGGCCCTTCATAGGAAAATCCAAGAAAATAACGTGTCTCGTTTTTTTTTTTTTTGCGAAATTCATAGAAATAGGCTAACTAGCGTGCCTAAGGTGCAATGAGCAGAAAAAAATTACAACATTTTTTGCAAGCTATGAATTTGGCACTAAAGTGGGTAACAAGTTGTCATAAGACGCTATAAATGATTAAATGGGAAGAAGTAAAATAAGGAGTGCGTATATGTTGAATGATATCTGACGTGCAGGGTATTATTTGACTAGGTGATGTAGCTCGTTGCGATCAGAGATTGCGAGTTGCTTCGGCTATAAGCCAATGAGGTAAAGACAATACGGTTCTATTATGCTAATTCATTGTTTCGATTAGCATACTATGTTGATGACGTTTATGTTGGACTCTTGCTGTTATGAATTGACATCGGTAGTCATTGTGACCGGTACACATATATTTGAATTATGTTGTTGAGGACTTGGGATAGAATAATTCCCTTAGTCTTCCCTGTTGGTAGAATTTAATGATGATGATGCGTGTCCTAGTCTGCTACAATTTGATTCGATTAGGATACCTGAAGTTGAAGATGATATTGTGTAGGGGTTGTTGTGTGGTTGTGGTGAGATGCCGGCAATTATTGATAGCCGATATCTTTTCTCTTTGAGAACACCATTGAGGACTTATGGCGACTTCTCCTGAGTCCGCCCTATCATTGATGATGATGCTGTAGAGATCGTTGCGTTGTTGTTGTGAAATGTCGGCACTTATTATTAATCGACATTTCTCTTATGTAAGAACGCTGTTGAGGGCTTGCGGCAAACTTCTCCCAAGTCTGCCCTGTTGATGATGTTACGTTGAACTCTTGTTGTTAGGTCTGAACACCGATTGATCTTCTGATCCGGTATTCCTTGTTGAGCTGTGTTGTTGAGGACATAAGGTGGAATAAATTTTTCCTTAGTCCGCCTCGTTGATGAAGTCTTGTTGCTTGGCTGTAACAAGGTTAGGGAAAGCACTCTAAATGAGTTCCCTGCTTGTTGACAGTGTCTCTTCTATTTACTTGAGACTGAGATGAACATTCCGTAAAATGGGACATCAATATGATGATGATGGCCTATGAATTATGATCACTGGCCAAAGAGGATGAATGTCGCTTGAGTAGAGTCTATCGTGTCTGGTCGAGTCATGTCTGTCATGTCCACGTGCATTGCATTTGATTTTCTTTTGATGTTGATGATTTTAATGATTTGTATTTCAATGATGTTTATCTTTACGACCTTGGATTTTGGGTCCACTTGCATAGTCGGTCAGTCAGTCCAGTCCATGAGGAGGTGGCAGTAATACTGTTATGTTGGGCCTTAAAGCCGCTCAATCTAAAGAAAGAAAACTTATCGTTTGACAATTATGCTGATGTCAAAAATTTATTGGAACTCTTGATTCATTTCTATCGTTGAGATGCTTATTATTCCTCCGAGTCTCTTGAATCATTTGTACACGATAATCCCCGTGTTGTTTTTACTGGGTGATTTGCATCATTCCTTATGTTGTATTGTGCAGACTATAAGGTTGATCAAGGAGAACCTTCTAGAAAGGAAAAAGAAACAAGCTAGAAAAGTTGAGCAAGGGGATCTATTGTGTGAGGTAAGACGAGCTAAGAATGGTGGGATAAAGATTGAGTTGTGAGATAGGTTGTTAAGAGTCCTACGACTAGAATCCTATATTAGGTTGTAAACATTCATGTTGTTTAAAGACCTGAAAGTCTTCCGCTGCAATATGATGTATGTTTGTAAGAAATGTTTTTGTAAGGACGCATCATGGAGCGTCTATTAATGATGTATAAGTATGAGGATATAGTTGCTCTGTATTCAGCACAGGGTTTTGAATGTGATTATGATCGATAACTCAACCCGATGATGTCACCAGGGTTGAGGGTGTCACACTTTTACTACTCTAGATTATAGTATTTTATCAAGAGTTCGTACAGAATTACTTTCAATTATTTATAATTATTTTGCTATGTTTAATTACCTAGTGCTGCTAATATTTTTGTTGGGGAAAATACAAATCAAAGCCTAAATCTTTCAACATTTGGTACATAATTGATGAACTGTGGTGGTGCTGGGTCAGATATATATGGGCATGGTGGTTTTTGGTAAGTGTGTTGGTGAATGAGGTGTGGAGGCAGAGGAGTGGTGGTTGGGTATGGTTAGGATGGTGGTGTTGGATTAGATATGTGAGATCGTGGTGGTTGGGATGTTAATGGTGTTGGTGAAGGAGGCATGGTAGTGCTGAGTGGTGGTTGGGTATGGTGATGGTGGTGGTACTGGTTATGTTAAGGGTTGTCGGAGTGGTGGGTGTTTGTTTGTTCCTAGGTTTGTTTTTTCTTTTCAGTTTTTCATTCCTTGTCATCATCTTATGATGCGATGACATGGACCAATGACATAGAGAAAAACAAGAAAAGAAGAGAATGATTGCTACATGGATCTCTCTGTCTATGAACTTTTTCATAAAAAAGGTCATATCCTTTTAAATTTAACGACTCTGAGCTTTTGTTAGCGACATGATTGATTTGGTTCAAACATGAAAACTTAGGCAATAATTTGGTACTTTTGAAACGTTGGGTACTTAAGCTGTAAATGGATGATACTTTACGACATAGATTTGGCATTTGCCCTTAAAACAAGAATAGATTAATGCTATTTTTTTGTGTCGATTTTAGCTACTTATCGTAGATTGATTTTTACATGCACTAGTGTCATCTTGTATTATTGTGATTTGTTATTGACTAAACTCACCAAGTTGAATAAATAATTGTGAATAGTGAAATTATATGATTAGTACTAAAAGTGAGCGATTTATTTTGTATTTAACATGCAATATTAATACTAATTATAATATGTCTCCTTTTGTAGATGAGGTAGTCAAAGTCATGCACATCTGATTCTTTCATTAAACAAAGAATGCCAACAAGTACTCCCTCTGTCCCTTAAAGGCCGGTCCATTTGACTTTGCACGTATATTGAGGATTTATGTTATATATTGTTTATTTTTTTCATTTTATCCTTTAGAGAGAGAGGGGGAAGAGAATGAACCATGAGAGAGAAAATTGGTTGGCAGAGTATTAAATGTGGAGAGAGAAATAGAATAAAAAAGTGTAAAGTGGTGGGCCAGCAGAGAGAAAATGAGTTGGTAGAGAATTAAATGTAGTGAGAGAAATAGAATAAAAAGTATAAAAATGATAAATAAGTAAAAATACCTACAGAATATTTCCTAATTTGGAAGTGATCAATTTTTGTGGGACGACCCAAAAAGAAAATATGATAAGTTTTTTAGGGACGCAGGGAGTAACAGTAATGAATGATTTCAAGAACAGAGAATGTCAATGATGGTTACATTATTGCACCGGTTCTTAATCAGATTGTTGATGTTGAGATTCTAGGTTTGCAAATCATCCTAAATAATCTTCAAGACTTAAAAGTATAATGTCAGCAATGATTTTAAGTGTAATTCAGGGTTGCAACCACAAATATGGATTATCACATCAATCAACGCACTGAAATTCGATAAAGAAATATCATTATCAGTCCATACCAATGCCTAATTTCTTCATATCCAAAATCTGGAACAGTAAGTCATCCTCGTCACTTTCAAACTTCATTGTTCAAAATATATAAATAAGTGCTCTAGTGTACTCTTACAAATGGCATGGCCTTTCTTCTGCCTTGCTTTCTCTTTAATAAGCCAGGGGAAAAGTTCATTCGCTATTGACGGATTTTAAAGTTGGAGAAAAGTGAAGAGCAAAATAGATTGTGCTTTTCTAAATCAAGTAGGAAGTAATCCCAATTTGTGTCATAGAAGTGCTTAAAAAACCTGCAAAGATTTAACAATCAACCTCAACATCTACAACAACAATTTGATACTTCTTAGCAAATTGAAGCCGATCGGTTGCGACTAAGGGCATCGATTGGTGCTGTCCGAATTGATGAAGAGATTTACTGCATATAATGTGAATGTTGTAGATGATATTTAGATAAAAACCTTGGAACACCTCTTACACATCTATGAGAATTGAAAAACAAATCTTGCAAATTTTATCGAAGAAAGTGAAACTAGCAATGTTTAAAGAAATTGGTTATGCAAAGTTTTATATACTTGTTGATGAAGATCACAACGAATAAAAAAAGAGCAGATGACATCTGTTGCTGCTAAAAATATGTCCCGCGTACGTTGCGGAACCCGAACCTGGACCGATTACCTGCAAGACAGAAAACGAGTGACCGCCGGGTGGGGTTCCCGGCGGAGAACTCTCCGATGCTTAAGTCAGAGCGCAGCTACAAGATAATAACTCTGAAAAAGCATGAAAGACACAATGTGTATCTGTGTGTAGTCGTCCCTATACCTGGGGGGTAGACCCCTTTATATAGCGGTAGGAAGAAGAGCCCTAGTAAGACTGGGCCGTAGGCTAGATGTGTTAGGATCGCATTAGGATCCTTGAGGATCATGTCCTGATCTCTGATAAGATAACTATCAGTCTTCCAGTTCAACTAGGATTGCCGGTATTCCCCAATTATTGAGAGTTTTATTTGAGGTATATCATATGCCCCCCACTTCCTTAGCCAAAATGTTTGGCTGAGGAAGTTTATACCTGATGTCTTGAGACACGTCAGATTTGTAAGGGATTCTCCATCCGCTTGTAGGGGTAATAATATTTCTCTACTCCATGTGCTCGGACCAAAGCTCTTGGGAGCTTAAGCCTTGGAACTTTGCCCGAGTAGGATGCTAGAACTCTAGCTCTTGAGAGCTAGGTCTTTCGAATGTCGCCTAAGTAGGCTACTCGGAATCATCTTTAGGAAGATGAATCATGGGATCTCGGGATCCATTAGAGGCTGTGCCCCCACGTTAGCCTCTCTAGAGAGAGGACACAGAGCTGTGCATGCAAGTTGTTGCATGTGCTAAGTGTTTGAATGTCCCCTTGAGGGGTCACCTCTCCTGTGGAGAGTGTTTGTTTTGTGCAAGTGTGTGTTCTTTAGCTTGAGCTGACCACATCATACTTGCGTTTTACTTTGACGCGAACCCTTATTGTCAGCTAAGGGCTGGCAAAGAAGCCTCACACTCACGCTCGGCCAGGTTTCGAATAAACAAAACAAGGTAGGGTGACGAACTCCCACTTGGTTTTGTCGTTTCACGGGTTAGAACTATAACTAAACCGTTCGGATAGAACTTGAGCTCTATCCTGTCACCCTTGAGGGTGTTCGTCCCTTGAGGGACCGCCCTAGAGGGCTAGTGGAACGTAGAGTTCAGATAAGCGCCCTTGAGGGCTAATGGAGCACATAGCTCATGTAAATACCCTTGGAGGGTTGACGAAACTTAGAATTCTCACCATAAGTGCCCTTGGGGGCAGATGGAGCGCAAAGTGCTTTGATTCACCAATTGCATTGGTAGCATGTGCTGGTGTGAATGTTTGACCGTTGATAGTCGGTCACTGTATGACCGGATATATAATTCCGAGCTCGGCAGCAGGATACTACTGTAAAAACCCTTAAGTTGCCGGATGCTGTGAATTTGTTCCTTGCTTGTGAAGTGGCTTTTGCGTCATTGTTGATGCTTACGAGCACAGTATAAACCCTTGCAACAAGAAAAAGTATGTGACTGAAAAAATAGCCTTTAAAGCAATAAAGTGTATGAGCTGACAAATGCAACTATATTTGTTAACACAGAAGCCCAACTTGTGACGTGCTTGCGCTAATGGGCGCAATTAAATAGTGCTAGACCAAAATAGACATAGGCCTAGGTAATATACGAGCGCATAGGAGAAGCACCCTTAGGAGGCTTGCTAGCTCCAAGAATCGTAGTCACTTAATATTTTGTGACAAATATAAGATGAAGTATACACCGTTTTTAAAGAAGGTGCAGCATATGTTTAAAAAGTAAGCTCCCGTAGTCTTTAAATCTAAATAGACTTTTCCACGGATTACAAGCTCAGTACTTTAAAATGTATGTGGCCTTAGTCTTGTAAACGAGACCCTATGGGTCTAAAATGCAAATATGCATTTCTATGAGGTAGAAATTGTCATGCTTTTACTAGATGTGGCATATGTAAAATACAAAAGACCCTGTGGGTCTAAAATTTAAATATGCATAATTATGGGGTAGTGCAGAATCTCAAAAAGATGGATTGCACCTGATTAATTGGTCTGCCTCTTTCTTTTTTCGACAGAAGGGCATATCCGGCCACAGTGAGGATGGCAATCGCACCGGCGGTCGCGATGGTGCAAGCTCAGACAAGGTGCGTTGGCCATCTCTTAGGGTTTGGACCCTATGCGGCGGCGCCGTTTCTGCTTCTTCTCTTTTTTTTATTGAGATGTTGTTTGCTTCGGCAACTTGACGGCGGTGGCCGGCGGCTTATGGTGCTCACCACGGTTTTCTAGTAGCTTTGCGTCGCCAGTGACTCCGGTGGCGTATGCGTGGCCGGAGTTGGAGCTGGGGGGTCCCCACGGTGCGGTGGCGACAATGCTGCCTGTCGCGGCGGTGACGGCATCGCCTGATGCCACTGTAGGTCGCGAGTCGCAGCGATGACGGGGGCTTGCCACGATTGGTAGCCGTGGACGGAGCTGCTTGGTGGTGGCAACGGCATTGACTTGGTCGGCGCGACGTTAGGACCAATGTCGACGAGCCGGACGGCGAGATGGCGCCGTTGCCGTTAGTTGCAGTGGTGACGGGGCCGATGGCGTTGCGGTATTGCAAACTTTTTCTCTTTCGTGAGGTTGTTGGCAGATTTGGGACGGTTGGTCGCCGACGGTGTTGGCGCTTCCTGTCGCGGCGGTAGTGGCACTGGTTGGTGCTAGTGATGTTGGGTTATTGTAATTGATCCGGCTGTGGCGGCCGTTTGTGGTGCCTCGACCCCAGTGGCAATGGTTGTGCAAGAGTGGCGCTGCTAGTGTGGGCGCTGTTGACGGCGGTGGTGCCGCTGCTATTTAGGGTTTTGCCCATGGGTATGGAGCGGCACTGTAGTGCCTTCTTCCATTAATTTCTTGTGTGATCGGATTGTTGACATGCGGCGGTAGTGGGTTATTTTGGCTGCTGCTTTCAGAGCCATCCCACCGGCTAATTCCATGTTGACATCGCGTAGATTGCAGCAGTAGAGGTTGTGCCGGCGGTCTTCGAGCTATGAATTTTTTTTTGTTGACGACGCTGAAGAAGACAACAGTAAAAAGACATCGCGGTTGTACGTCAATTACATGTTGTCTTCGTTGCCGGGATAATGGAGGTGACTCCTATGGATGAATTTGTTTCCCTTTGCGATAGCTGAATTTGGAGGCTCGAGACGGTGACAATTCTATCGATGGTTTCGATGTCTTGCCACCGGCCGTTTTCCATATAACTGTTTGAGTTTTCTTGAGGTCAATCAGCTAGGCTGGCGAGTCCCACGGATGGCGCCAAAATGTTGCTGCTAAAAATATGTCCCGCGTACGTTGTGGAACCCGAGCCTGGACCGATGACCTGCAAGACAGAAAACGAGTGACCGCCGGGTGGGGTTCCCTGCGGAGAACTCTCCGATGCTTAAGTCAGAGCGCAGCTACAAGATAATAACTCTGAAAAAGCATGAAAGACACAATGTGTATCTGTGTGTAGTCGTCCCTATACCTGGGGGGTAGACCCCTTTATATAGCGGTAGGAAGAAGAGCCCTAGTAAGACTGGGCCGTAGGCTAGATGTGTTAGGATCGCATTAGGATCCTTGAGGATCACGTCCTGATCTCTGATAAGATAACTATCAGTCTTCCAGTTCAACTAGGATTGCCGGTATTCCCCAATTATTGAGAGTTTTATTTGAGGTTCCCCAATTATTGAGAGTTTTATTTGAGGTATATCAACATATATCTTGAGATTTGTGGACAATGATGGCATTCTTCAGGAATGTTTTTTTTAGTTTTGTTCGTGTTTTAGACACTAAGGCATCAATATCTCTCATGAAGATATTAACATCCGTAACATTAGAGGCCAATGATATGATGGGACAAGGAAATACGAGGTGAATATAATGGCTTACAAGCTTTAATAGCTAAAGAATGTCCATATGCTTAATATATCCATTACTCTGCACATGACTTGTAACTGGCATTAGTTGCAGCATCTAAAGATATAGATCAAATTTAAGATTTCTTTGATACATAAGCTCTTATTGTCAACTCAGTTGGTTTTCTTGCATTGATGAGTTGAAAGTTGCTTAAGTTGGTGATTGGGAATTGGCACTTGACACTTTACAACAAGCACTTGAAAGCTATTTCAAGCTTTATGTTAATGTTCAATGCAACCGGTGTCATTTTAAATACAATTGATGATGTGGAGAATACTTCTAGCAATGTTTGCATGCAAATGCAACTCATGAAAGCCTGTACTCTTTTGTGTTTGCGTTTATCTTGCAACTTACAAAAGCGATTTTGGATCATTAAAGTTCTATAAGACATTTTTACTGCTCTTCACCTTGTTTTAAACATCAAAACACTTATCCAGAAGTTAAGAAAAGATGGATGGGAAAAGTTACTCAACGTTGTTAAAACATTTTGTGAATGACATGGCATAAATGTCCTAGAAATGAGTGCTACATGTGTCGGAAGAAAGGGTAAAGCTCGTCGTCAACCAGAAGCAGTTTCAGTTGAGCAACATTATCAAGTGAAAATATGTAGTGCTACAATTGATTTCCAATTGAAAAAGCTAAACTATGGATTTCACAACGTAGTAAAGCTACTTACTCTCGATTCTTCTTTGGATTCTAGAGAAATGCATCAGAATTTTGGAGGTGATGATATTTGCATGTTTGTTGACAAGTTTATCCTGAAGAGTTTACTAAGCAAGAAAAGGCATATTTGAGGATGGAGCTACACCATTATAAACTTGATTTTGATCAACATTTCAATTTTTTGGATGTCTAATATCTCTCTGTGTTCTCCATGATTGGTGAAGGCTAGAGAATCAATGATCTCTCCACTTTTTAATAGGTTGGACAGGTTTGAGCATACTCTTCTAAAAGCTTCTGCAACTACTTGAACGAGTATTTTTTTGCTATAAATATGGTCAAAACTCAATTTCGAAACAACATGGACGATGATTTTTACACCAATTCTTTGATTGTGCATATTGAGAAAGATATTATGGAGGCGTTCACTATAGACTCAATCATTGATGATTTTCTTGACTATAAAGAACGTTCCGCATTGACAATTGATTGAAACATGTATGAAAAGTTATGTCATGCTCTTTTAGGATACTCAATTTTCTTTTTTATTTCATGTTTTCTTAGCGTGCTTTTTTGTTTTGAAAACCAAAACACCTCTTTCTCGTTTAAACTTCTCAAAAAAGTACCTAATGTTGCTTTTTTCACATAATCTTGTTCGTTTATACTTTCTATGTTAATATTTTTACAAAATTATTCTCATGTTTTCCGCAACTACCCCTACCATTCATGTTGTGGTTTATCATAATGCCCTTAAAATTCCTTCCCGTTTGATGCGAGGTGGCCATATTATTCAGATGTGTTGTCGGATCCGATTAGACTTCCCAAGATGTCACAACCGTTCGTTTTCACCATTGGGCCGTCCAAGCCCACCCACATCTGCAAGGGTCGTGATGAACGGATGCTCAGAGGGTGTTTTCAAAGGTAGGGATGGAGAGATGGTCGGATTGGTTGGAGGAGGAGGCATTGATGGAGGTGGACTAATGGCTTGTCGTGCATAATGACACCCTTAATGGTAGATTGATCTTGTCGGGGATCGAAGTAGTCTCTCAGGTCACACGCTTACAAGGGGTAGTGATGGCTATAGAAGTATCACTACTGCTACTCGCCGTTGTGGGGAGTAAGATTCCCGTCGCCGTCAGTGATATCATCGGCAACATGGTTCTTCAGTGGCTATAGAGGTGGACGCTTCGATGTGGGGAAAGGAGGGGGGTATCATAGTGATTTTTTTTTTTTTCTTTTCTCCTGACAGTGGTTGTTATTGATCGGATAATTGTGAAATTATTTCCACTTATTTCAATGTTTGGATGAATTTTTTCCAAAACAGTAATGGAATACTAGTTTTCATCCCGTACACCGCACACAGAAGCAACCATGGTTAAATAAATTACGTAAATAAAAAATAAAATGCACATGATACCAAAGTTTTTGACAAAGAAAGGAACACAAAGAGATGGAATCCATATAATGGTCACCTAAATAAATATCTAAGATTAAAACCTCAGGCAACAACTAATTGAAAGTGATAAAACAATGGTGAAAAATCTCGCATCCTACATAATTCAACAAAATCTAACAATGAGAAAATGACAATTCTATTGATAAACTATGAACATCACAGCCAAATCTATTGATTAAAAATATCGGCACAATAGATGAATAGAAACGTGGAAAAGGTCATTTGAGTGACAAAATGAGATTGATATCCAAGAAAACAAAATATGATGGGTAGATGCGCAACTCAAAAAGAAATAAAGCAATAACTTTATGTAAAGAAAAATTACTTAAGAAGAACATCGACAGCTAACCATAAAAGTTAAATTGATTTAGTGGTTTAATGCATAAAAACATATATATATATATATATATATATATATATATATATATATATATATATATATAATAAATGAGAGAGGAAGATGGCATCATAGACATCTAGGTTTAAAAGAGGAGATGAAAAGAAATAGAAAAGAGGTGGGGGGGGGGGAATTAATTTTGATAGCCCTTAATGATGAGACATATATAAGTTGATGATTAGATGAAAAATGGAAAATATAGAATGTGAAGAGTTAAGGGAAAAAAATGTGTAACACTATAATCTTTGCCTAAGAAATAGGAAAGATTAAGAGAAATAAAAAGTTGAAGTGTAACAGCCGATTTTGAATTGGATTGCAATCGTGATTTAGATGCACAAATACTGCGCTTAATTGTGAGAAATTTAAGGATTATTTTGGTTGAAATAGAAAGATATGTATAATCAATTAATCATAAATCCTAATTAGATATATAGAGGAGATCATAGATTTGTGAGATATATATATATATACACACACACACACACATATATATATATATATATAGATAATTGTCAAATTTTAAATTATAAAATGAGATTATCTGAAGGGAGGTTATGGTCAATTTATTATCATATTGTGAGAGATAATTTTGAAACATAAATAGAACTAGTAGGTTTAAATTTTTTAAAAATGTATTTTACAAATTCAGAAATTTATAGAAGGTGATTTTCTCAAATTAAGGGAGGATAAGGTCAACTAATTATTTTATTTTGAGAGATAATTTTGGAATTTTAAATATGATCGACGGGTTTAAAAATTTTGAAATCTATTTTGAAGTTAGATTGTCATAAGAAAAATTCAAAAAAAAAGGAAAGGCATAAATAAGTAAACATATAAAGGGAAATTTAAAAAATTCAACTAAGAAGATAATTACTTAGGTTTAAAGCCTTTCCTCAATTAGATTAGATATTTCAGGTGTGAAGATAATAATAACTAAAATTTACATTTCTACACTGTAGATTATCTTTGGGTGGGGAGGGAGGGAGGAGAGAGAGAGAGAGAGAGAGAGAGAGAGGATATTCAAGGTTAGAATTAATAAAGTTAGAAAAGAAAAGTCCACATGGCAAGCTGAGAGAGTGTCCACGTAAGCAGTGATGTGGTAACTTTCTCTCTCTCATATATATATATATATATATGTATATATAATTAGATTATAAACTAACAGCCAAAAGTGAAATCTTTTTGCCACCATTACCAATGTGGAAAACGAAAACTATAGACGAACAATCCATTCTTAGATTTATGTTTCTTTTTCTTGGAAAGCCTTGAGAAATGTCTTTGATATGGGTAAAAAATACCCACCGAAGGGAAGGTGACACTTGTCACCACCAAGGAGCTGCAGGCTACGCGTCCTTCTTCGGCCGCGCCTGCCTCAATCGACTCCTCCACCCACAACAGTCGTGGGTGGGTATCTCCTCTGCTCACACAGTTACCGCGGGGCTATTGTAGCAACAACCAAATACAAAAACACAAAAAAGGAAGAAAAAGAGCTGAGATGGGAGAAGAACCGTTGCTGTCTGCCGCCATCAATTGCCATTGTTGCTAAGCACAGTCTTAGCAATCTGGTACCGCCACCGTTCCGGCACACTCCCCAACATTGTAGCCAGCGGCAGCACCACTGCGCTAAACACAAGGTACGATCGACGACCACGTCAGCAAATCATAAGTCTAACCCCCATTGTTACACCGTCCCAATTCGCGACAACCTGCCAAGCAACTTCGCCGACCACCATGACCTGCTATATACGTCGCCGTCACAACCGCTTGCTCCAATGCGAGACCGCCGATAACAGAATCGGTCAGCCAGTAAGCCCACAATGTGTAGCCATGGCAATGCCATCGCAAATCATCCCCTCCCTCAATGCCACTTTCAGACATCCGACGTCGCCAAGACCACCCCGCCTGTGATGCCATAGCGCCATCAACAATCGCAAACAGGGGTTAGCTGCAGCGTCTAAAAACCTGCCATCAATCACATACCAGCCGTGGCCACACGGTCGTGGCATCGCCTATCGAAGACGAGAATTCGTCACAAATTCACTAGGTGCCGACCACATGGCAGCAACCACAATCGCCGATCACAGTCTCAACAATTCTCTGCCGTCGAAATAGAGCGGCGAGTTGCCGGCACCACTCCAGCCAACTCCCTGCCAATTTCATTTCATCTAACTCCATGCCACAATGGGCGCATCAACCAACCGCACAAACCACGACCATCTACGATGGCACACCGTTTTGCAATACAAAGAGAATAATAATAATACTAATAACAAAAAAGAAAGGGATAGGAACACTGAAGACGGAGCATCACGGTCGCCACAATGGAGCTTTGACCCTTCGCCGCCCTACCAACGTCGTGGCCAGTACAACTGTCATCACCAAACGATGGGTTGCTATAGTCACACCAAATGGCCCATCATCGTGGGCCTTCGTCGACAGGGACTGCCGCCAAGCACAGGCGTCGTCGCCTCCACTGCGACAGCCTACACCGTCATAGCCACTGAGGTGCGACCTTCGGCATCCTTGGAGAGGACCTGATCAGATCTGACAGATTTGCTGCTACCCAAAACCAATCTTTAGGATGGTTCCCCTCACGGCTGCGCTAGGGCACCCCTTCTCTTGAAAGAGAAGCTGAGAAGTTGGCACTATAAACCAGGTCTCAACTGAAAAAATAAGGCCCTCAAAACAATCTCGTGGATTTCTGCCCCCATCAATAGATAGAGGTCCCAACAATTAGCAACATCGATCTCTAACTTGTGGCGTTGCCGACCTCCAACCAACACCACTATCACAGGCGAGATGTGAACTAGGCCAGATCGCCAACGATGAGTCCCAACGGCGGCGGCATTGTGGCGACACCATGGCTGGCCCCTTTGGTGAAAGAGAAACTGATCAGGCGCATTCTTTCCTTTTTAAGAAATTATGTTTTAACTCCATAATTTTGCATATTTATGGTTATTGTACACAATTAAGATTTATTAAAATCTTATTTTGCAATTTTATACATATTCGTCGTTAAAACTTGTATACACAGGCTTATTTCTACACGACGTAATACGCAACGGCTATGATTTTAAGTGCCGGAATATTTAGCGTACACCTTTGTATTGCTTAAATACTTTAGCCTAAATCTATTAACTTTTTTGGTCTAGCATTGCCCAAGTGCTTCATTTGACTAAGCACTTTCCAGGCATCTGGGAACTAATAATATTTTGTTATTATACCCTGCTTACGTCACGCAATACGACACATCCCAATTGTCTAAACCTACAAGTTAGTAATGGAATCACATAACATGATTATTGCCTTGATAAGCTCATACGCTCTCTTGTTATATTTTTTCGTGACATGTTGCGAGGGTTTATATCACACCCAACTTCATAGTTGACGAAAATTCATAGCCCCTGTGGCTTTGGTTACACTAAGAGCTTCAAAGGCAGCATCCTGCCTGCCAAGCGTCACATGTTGGCTTGTGAAATGGAGACGCACACGTTACCATTAATCTGATAACCATGAGAGCGTCACAGTCTATGAGTATAACTTTGCCTTTATGTCTAGTGAATTTGAGATCTCATGCCCGTATTCTCACTTGCCACACTATTGCACATAGCTGCACAACATATCGACAAAATGCTACAACATTTTTGTTAGTCATCTAGTGGTTATCTACTCCATATACTACTACTTGCCTGGACAAACCATGGTACTTTTACTTTATCTGCTCACCTAGGCAAGTAGACAGATTGCACTCCCTAGCTTTATCTACTTGTCTCACCCAGTCGGCAAAACAATAGTTCTTTTTATGAACATGCCCTACACAATGACTAAGAAGCCACCTTTGCATCTATGCCTTCTTAATTAGGGGGCTACATGTACATGAGATTATGACCACTCTAACACAGAGCCTGCACTCCCCGTCATACGATGGCTGAGCAGCACGACCTGCTCGTCACCACTCATGCCATATAAGAATCTATCAAACAGTTACAAGCTGATGCCAAGGAAAGTGGGTTCGTACTACGTGGAGGTACTACAAGGGACGCAGTCTGTGTCAGCTGCCAGATGTATACAGTGAAAGACAGTAAGGACGGAGTAAGAGCAGAGAGCAAGGCTTCCCAAACAGGCCGTGAGGAGTGGCAGTGCTGCGGAGACGAGGCTGAGGCGAACAGGGCCGGCAGTCGATGATCCAAGCTAAGGTCCAAGTTGAGGTCCAATGTCACGGTCGATGTTATGTCCAAAGTCACGAGAGAAATGTATTTCTCTTTCTAGAATCCAAGAGCTCTCAAGTTCTAGAGTAAGAAAGTGATTTTTGTCAAATGAGAGAATTCTGTCCGGAATGAGTCCAAAAGTCTACTATTTATAGTAAATAGTATGCTTATGTCATAAAATGCGACATGTCGTCCCCTGGGAGTGACTTGTCACCAGGGGATCCCAAAATACAGGTTCTCTGTTAGATTGTCAGTTCCCAAATTCACACTGTCTCACCTTATACAGCGTCGCTCTACCTATCTGAGAAGACTGACCACACCTCGGTAGCATGATCAGAGTAATCCTGTTGGCCCAACCACCGGTCCAAGCCCTTACTGAATCCCACAAGGTGAGTCAAAAGACTTGCAGAAAATGTGACAGCGGCGAGGGTTGCCCCTGTGACCAATTGTCAGGCAGACTAGGCACGATGCCCTCCAAAGACATGCTTCCATCTCAGAATGACCTAGGGGTAATCGTCCTTGGGACGCCGATGATCATTGGTAATGTGAGTGGACGTGATCGTAGCTCAATGCCTAGTGTCATGCAAGTCACCCTAGGCGGCGATAGCTTTATGGTAATGAGCCTATCCCGCAGCAAGGGGTCCTCATGCCGGAGCCCCCTGTGATTATGACGGTGATGGCTTGTGGTAACGAGCCTATCCCGTGGCGACGATGGCTTTGTGGTAATGAGCCCATCCCGCTGTGAGGGGTCCTCATGCTGAAGCACTATGAATGAAGCCCCTCGAATTGAAGACGGTGATAGCTTTGTGGTAACGAGCTTATCAAGTTGTGAGGGATCCTCGTGCTGGAGCACTATGAATGAAGCCCCCCGAATTGAAGATGGCAATAGCTTTGTGGTAACGAGCCTATCCCATGGCGGCGATGGCTTTGTGGTAACGAGCCCATCCCGCTGCGAGGGGTCTTCGTGCCAGAGCACTACGAACGGAGCCCCCCAGAATGAAGACGGCGATAGCTTTGTGGTAACGAGCCTATCTCGTGGAGGCGATGGCTTTGTGGTAACGAGCCCATCCCGCTGCGAGGGGTCCTCGTGCCTGAGCACTACGAACGAAGCCCCCCAGAAGCATATAACATGATTGTGGAGAATGGGCGAGGCAACGAACGTTGCAGAAACAACACCTGGTGTCGGGGACACATGTTATGGAAATGGTGCATGGGCCCGGCGATGAACGTTGCGGAGCAATACTAGGTGCTGGGGGGAACATATCATGACAATGGCGCATAGGCACGGCGATGAATGTTGTAGAGCAATACTCGGTGCCAGGGGCACGTATCATCAGAATGACGCACGGGTGCAGCGACAAACGTCACGGAGCAATACTCATTTCCAGGGGCACGTATCATGACAATGGCGCACTGGCGCAATGACAAACGTCGCGGAGCAATACTCAGAGCTGGGGGCACATATCATGAGAATAGCACACAGGCACGGCGATGAACGTCGCAGAGCAATACTCGTTGCTAGGGGCACATATCATGACAATGACGCACTGGCGTGACGACGAACATCATGGAGCAATACTCAGTGTTAGGGGCACGTATCATGACAATGGCGCACAGACGCAGTGACGAATGTCACGAAGCAATTCTCGGTTCTAGGGGCACGTATCATGACAATGGCGCACAGGAACGGTGACAAACATTGCAGAGTAATACTTGGTGCCAGGGGGCACGTATCATGAGAATGGCGCACAGGCGCAGCGACGAATGTAATGGAGACATCTCACGGGCGCGCGTTGGGTGTCTTGGAGACGGGACGTGAGTTGAATGTGCATGTTATACCAAAATAATGAATGCAATATGTAGTAATGACAAAGTTAAGAATGATGATACGAGGTTCGTCGACGACGGGTCATTCGGCGGTAGCGCGCTACTTTGAGTGACACACGGTCTCAAACGTCAGATGATGGACGTCACGAGGTTGGTGTGTGGGCATTGGTGGGCTTCGCGGAAGCACGAAATATGGTTTGGAACAGTGTGCGCAAAAAGGGGCAAAGTCGGAGATTTTGGGGGAAGGCCAAGGCCAACCCCCTTGGCAGGCCGAGGTCGACCCCCTGGGGAGGCCGAGGCCGACCCTAGGGGTGGCTAAGGCCACTCCTCCGGGAGGGGCCAAGGCCACCTTCCTTCTTTTGGTGAACTTCGGGCGCGCCAACGGTTGGTGTTTTGATGGGCAATGACAAATCTGGAAGTTGACGAGCGTGTTTCCGTGAGTCGTACCCATGTGACGAACAAGGGGCCAAAGTCACATACGAAGTGTACGAAGCGAACAAAGCGCGAAAAGGACATTGCACAAAAAGTGAACAACGGGGGGGGGGAGGCTAAGGCCAAACCCCCATGGAGGCCGAGGCCGACCCCATGGCCTTGGGGGAGGCTGAAGCCGACCCTAAGGGGTTGGCCAAGGCCTTTGCCTCTTGACCCCGTCTTTCTGGTTGTACGATCAGCCGATATTTTTGATGAAAAGGTGTTCGGGCGGTCTCGACATGACGATTGTGCTCTCGTGAGTCACGCTAACGTAAAATAATTAGTACCTAAGTTACGCACAAGGCGCACGAAACAAAAAATGCACGTGACTTGAGCGAGCTCGCGCTGACCGGTTCGATGCGTTGGAAAATTGACCGTTGACTACGTTGACGTGTCTGCGTGAAGCGGGACCCTTAGCGAGCCATTGGGTCCGACCAGAATAGGTTGGGAACACAAGCCTTGGTCAATCGTCCATCTCTAATGTAGCTACAAACCACCACCTGTCGATAGCAACATAATCAATGATGCCTCACTTAAGCTCCTCATCATGACGCTGAGAGTTTTTGTAACCAACGTCCAAGGTCACCCGACAGTGAATTCAAAAATATTCTCGCCATCTATATCACAAAAAGGACCAAGACCGTAGACCGTTGAAATGGTCACATCACTTTTTCTAAAGGACGAGGAGTATCATCATTCAAGGAATAATAAATGGCCTAAGAAGAGATATTACGAGGTTCACTTGTAAGTTCCTTAACCGTGTTCTAGACACTTATGACTGACACTTTGAGAAGCTCAGCATGACAGTGCCAGTCATCATCCAGCACCCCTTTATCAAAGACATTTATCTTGGTCTTGCTGAGCACTCGTACTTATCTCTATAAAGAGCCGCCTAAACCTTGGCCTAGCTAAGCAATCATACTCTTTCACGAGGAGTCACGTAAGCCTCGCAGATTAGAGATTCTTTGAATTCCTAGCTCACTACTCACCGGACTGAGTTGAAGAACACCGATGGACTCCTACGTCGCCAGTTCGAGCAGGCAAGCTCCTTTAGGCCTCTCAAAGTCTTTCTTGCTCTAAATGAAATAAAGTTCTCCTTATATAGAGATATTATTGTAATCCAATAGCCACGATCTCACAACCTTTGGGACAACCACCACGTGGTGCCATTCAATCAGCATAACAAGGGGCAACTTACCTTTGTACCCCCTTGATAGAAATGATAAAATCAAGTGGATATGCTACTTCACTCGAATACTCTATAAGGCCTCTGATCCCCAGATTGAGGAAACGAGCTCCTTTAGAGTAAGCTTGTACTCACTAGGCCTAGCAGACAAGCTCTATTGGGTCTAAGTCTCTGCTCACCAAGCCAAGCAGACGAGCACATTAGACCCCCAATGCCTCTATTCGTTCAGCCTAGTAGATGATCTCTTTTGGATCTAAGTATCTGCTTACCAAGTCGAGCAGACGAGCACAGTAAACCCATGCCTCTGCTCTAACCAAGTAGACGAGCACCTTTGGTTTTAGCCTCTGCGAGTAGACGAGTAGACGAGCGCCTTTGGTTTTAGCCTTTACCCAGCAGAGGAACGCACTAGACATACTTCTGCTCTAGATGAGTAGAAGAACGCCTTTGGTCTTAGCCTCTGCCGAGCAGACGAGCGCACCAGACCCATGCCACTGCTTTAACCGAGTAGATGAGCGCCTCTAGTCTTAGCCTCTGCCGAGCAGACAAGTGCATTAGACCCATGCCTCTGCTCTAGCTGAGTAGACGAGCGCCTTTGGTCTTAGCCTCTGCCGAGTAGATAAGCGCAGTAGACCCGTGCCTCTGCTCTAGCCGAGTAGACGAGCGCCTTTGGTCTTTTAACCTCTGCCAAGCAAATGAGCACACTAGACCCATGCCTCTGCTCTAGCCGAGCAGACGAGCGCCTTTGGTCTTAGCCTCTAACGAGCAGACGAGCGCACTAGACCATGCCTCTGCTCTAGCCAAGTAGACGAGCTCCATTCAAGGTCTACGCCTCTACTCGAAAAGCCGAGCAGACGAGCACATTATACCCCTCTGCCTCTACTCATCTGGCCAAATAGACGAGCTCCATTTAAGGTCTAAGCCTCTACTTGCAAAGCCGAGTAAACAAGCACAGTGGACCTCTTTGCCTCTACTCGCCCGGCCGATTAGACGAGCTTCATTCGAGGTTTAAGCCTCTGCTCGCAAAGCCAAGCAAACGAGCACATTAGACCCCACTTTACTTGCCCAGCCGAGTAGACGAGCTCCATTCAAGGTCTAAGCCTCTGCTTACAAAGCTTAGACGAGCACAAGACCCATCTGCCTCTACTCTCCCAGTCGAGTAGACGAGCTCCATTCAAGGTCTAAGCCTCTGCTCGCAAAGCCGAGCAGACGAGCACAGTAGACCCCACTGCTTCTACTCGCCCGGTCGAGTAGACGAGCTCCATTTGAGGTCTAAGCCTCTGCTCGTAAAGCCGAGCAAACGAGCACATTAAACCCCTCTGCCTCTACTCGCCCAGCCGAGTAGACGAGCTTCATTCGAGGTCTAAGTCTCTACTCGCAAAGCCGAGCAGACGAGCACATTAGACCCCTTTGCCTCTACTCGCCTGGCCGAATAGACGAGCTCCATTCAAGGTCTAAGCCTCCGCTTGTAAAGCCGAGCAAACGAGCACATTAGACCCCTCTGCCTCTACTCGCCCAGCCGAGTAGACGAGCTCCATTCGAGGTCTAAGCCTCTGCTCGCAAAGCCGAGCAGACAAGCACATCAGACCCCTATGCCTCTACTCCCCGGCCGAGTAGACAAGCTCTATTCGAGGTCTAAGCCTCTGCTCGCAAAGTCGAGCAAATGAGCACATTAGACCCCTCTGCCTCTACTCGCCCGACCGAGTATACAAGCTCCCTTCGAGATCCCAGTCTGTGCTCGTGAGTCCGAGCAAACGAGCGCCTCTGCTCGCCAGGCCGACCGGACGAGCACATTAGGTCCTTTCAATCTCTCTGCTTGGCAAGCCGAGCAGGCGAGCGACTTTAGAGCCTCTAAGCCTCTGTCGCTAGGCCGAGCAAATGAGCACATTAGTCTCTCATCTCGCTAAGCCGAGTAGACGAGCACCTTTAGAGTCTCCTACGGCTCTACTCACTAGGCTGAGGAGACGAGCACATTAGTCTTGTCTCTCTGCTCTCGCAGCCCAGCAGACGAGCTCCTTTAACTCTACTCAATCAGCCGAGCAAGACGAGTACATCCATGCTTTCTACTCAGCCAGCTGAGCAGAATAGCACGTTTAAGGCCCCTACTCGGCCAATCGAGTAGACGAGACCTTTACTTCTGGTAAACTTCCAAACACGGAGGACCATTAAACAAGGGCCCAAAATTCGATGCTATGACAATCGTCCTAATTTTGCATTCTTACTCCCAAAAGAATACGGAATGGGGGGCAAATGATATGGATAAAAAATATCCACCAATGGAAAGGTGACACTTGTCACCACCAGATGGCACCAAAACTGCTCCTTGATTCTTGGAGATGTGGGAGTGGCACTTGCCCACCTTTCCACTATCCCACTATCTCATTATGAGCAATAAATGCTCATTAAAACCTGGTAACCGCCCACTAATTAGGATAACTACCCATTATGTCAGGTAACTGACCCTTTAATACATTCTTATAAAATGAAAGTGACGGGATGAAAAATGTAAGTTCTGATTATCTAATATTTTCATATACTCTCTCAAAATTGTTTACTAACTTTACTCCCCGCCGGAGTCCCCTCCGGGGGTCCCGGCGCATCACCGTTTGTTCGTGTTGTGCTTTGCAGGTCTACTCGCGTGCTTGTTTGGTCCTAACCGACGTTCGTTCGGTACCGGTCAATTTCTGGGCACAACAGTCTCAAAATATTATTTTTGGTATTTTATATTTTATATGAACTTAAACTTTTCAAATTCTTTTACGTGAATACATCTTTTGGGTCTTCCCACGATTGCGCTTCTTGAGCCCGCCCCTAATGCTGAATAGATTGTCAACCTGTCATCGTGGAGAATGATTCTCCTCCTTTCTAGTCTAGGCTAATGACAGAGTTAAAAAATAAAACTAGAAATCAACAGAGAAACTAGAGGATATAAAACGCAGAAACAACAGAGAAAGTGAGAATAATTGTGTGATAAAGCAGCTTGAACCAACCGACAAACAAGGAGAAGCATACTTGGTTTTACTGGCTTGGAATTGAAGGGATATGAATAGGTTGGCAGTTAGAATAGAATTTCTCTTTTACTCCACTGAACGGACCAACGAGAAACAACACTCAGTCAATCACACACACACTTATTTGTAAAAACACAGTTCCCTCTCATCCTCCGCCATCCGTTGGTTTGTTTGACCGGCGGCGCCACCTCGAGCCACCATTACAAAACGTAGTCATAGAAAAAGTCTACCACCCCCTTCCCATCCTTCCACTTGTCACACACCTCAACTCAACACTCATTTTCCTCTCATCCACAAACCATTACTCATAACTAAAAACTAGGACTAACCTTCTTTGCACCATACAACCTTACAGCTCCTTCGACTACAAGAACAAACTCCACCCCATTTTTCTCTTCATTCCAATGAACGCACTTCTCTTCTCTCTTTTTTGTCATATCACAATTTTCTATGTCCTTTTGCACTCGTACTTCTGGTTATAATGGCTTGTACTGAGGAACAGCAACGACCAAATTTTAAGCACTTTTGTAGGATTTGTAGGAAGGGGTTTATGTGTGGGAGAGCTTTGGGCGGACACATGAGGGCTCATGGTATTGGAGATGAGAGCGGAAACATGGACGACGAGGATCCAGCCAGTGATTGGGAGGACAAGATTGGTGAGGGTGACTGCGATCACCAAGTTAACAAGCGAATGTACGCCTTGAGGTCGAACCCTAATCGGCTGAAGAGTTGTCGTATTTGCGAGAATTGTGGAAAGGAGTTCTTGTCTTGGAAGTCTTTTCTGGAGCACGGAAAATGCGGCTCCGAGGATGCCGAGTCGCTCCTTTCCTCCCCGGAATCGGAGGGAGACGACGACGATGCCAGGCAAAGATCCGGGTGCGGAGGCTGGTCTAAAAGGAAGAGATCAATAAGGGCTAAAGTGGGAAGTTTTAGTCCAATTTGTCCGTCAAGCGAGGAGGAAGACCTTGCCCTAGCAAAATGCCTCATGGCATTATCTAATGCTAGGGTTGATCCATGTGATGTCGAACCGGAAGAGTCGTGCGCTTCCGCGAGTAGGGACGAGGACCGTCGCCACTCGATGGCTGCGTTCCTTGCTCCACTTGATAGGCCATTGCCCTTAGACAAGGCTAAAGGAATTGCTAAAGGTACGTTTGAATGTAAAGCTTGTAAGAAAGTTTTCAACTCCCACCAAGCATTGGGTGGACACAGAGCTAGTCACAAGAAGGTCAAAGGTTGTTTCGCAGCGCGAAACGACCAGTTCGAGGACAGTCTAGCCGATGACGATCTGATCACACACGACGAATTCTTCCCATCCAAATCAACATCATCTTATCAATTTGATCACGGTCCGAGTACAACCACATTGGCTGGAGATTTGAGGAAGAAATCCAAAGTGCACAAATGCTCGATTTGTCACCGGATTTTTGCGTCCGGACAAGCCCTGGGTGGCCACAAAAGGTGTCATTGGCTCACTTCAAACTCGCCCGAAGCATCGTCATTCGCCAAGTATCATCAGTTCCATCACGATGACATGGAACACATCCATCAAAGGCCAGTAGTACCTCAGTTCACAGAATCCGAGTCACTCGATCTCAACCTTCCAGCACCAAGGGAGGACATAGTCCGTGTACGTCGCGACCCGCGAAACCCTCTAAGCTTTGAAGTGTCTACAGAGATAAACCTGCAATCATGGGTAGACGTCGATGGAGACACAAAGGAAGATAAACGTCACTTCCACCACCTTCAAAACAACTGCTATAAAAACAGCAACAACAACAAGGACGACGACGGCGACAACAATGATAGCATTGCCAGGGTACAGAATGTGGATGATGAAGCTGACAGTAAGGTCAAGTTAGCAAAGCTAAGTGAGCTCAAGGACATGAACATTACTGGGACTTCATCTCCATGGTTGCAGGTTGGGATTGGTCCAGCAACAGGTGGGAATCCTGACCCATAAATGTGTTTATATTTTTCACTCTTCAAAGCAAATATACATAGTTTCACTTGGTATATACGTTACGAAATTGTAATTACTCGTTGCTGATCTAACAAGCACACTATTTTGTTGTTCTTGTGATGATACACCTATTTTTCTCTTTCCTTTGATATCAGTTTTTTTTTTTTGCTGTAATCTTCTTCAAGTCAGATGTTCCTGAGGGAAACAAAAGATAGGGGCCGTGTGAGATCAAAATCTCATGAACGTCCCTCAGACTCAGATTCTTTGTAACCGATGTCAGCTCAATACGAAAGATTGTGTTATATATACCCGTGTTCAATCCAATTACAAAAACGCTACATATTGTGATTATCTTTTTGTTGGGTTTGACATTTTGTGTAACCAGCCGTCTACACCTTCATATTTCGAAATTCCGAATATCTAGATAACAAATACAAGAATAAATTAAGGTTATTTTTTCTTTTGGTGTTTAAATTCTTACAGTGCATGAAATTAAACATGCGCTGTCATCATAATACGCACTATAGGAAAAATGGCTAAATAAGAAAGCAGTTTGCTGTCCTAAGAAGTTGTTGTCTCGTCCTTATGGCTATGTAGGACAGCAGTAACAACGGTATAACTCTGCCAAAAAAAAGTGCTGTCCTAAATACATTTAGAAGGGAACTTAACCATCCTTAGTAGTTATTAGGACGGAATGTGGAACGGAATAGTTTCCTATCTAATGTGTCCAAATAAACGCACTTTTAGGACGGCTACAATGATGTCATATTTTTTTGGTTTTAAAATGACTACTTTATTCAGAGAAAATACTGATTATGACACCACGTCATCATCATACATACTCAGTATCTTAGTAAAGAATATTATAAATGAGAAATACTATAAGTACATAAAGTATATGTCCTAGCTAATTGGGACTACGCAGTTCCCTAAACACCTATTATTCCAATAACAACAAAATAAAAAACTTATTCAGATATAAGCACTAGAACCATAGGAACACAACCACATCGAAGAACAAAAATAGTCACTGCATGGCAATAAAAATAATTCAAACCACGTCTTGATAATGTAACTCCATGGATAGAATCAAATTTAAAGTACTTGCCAAACCTAACACAGTAAAACTAATCAAGACATTGAAACTGTTTTTAACTTCATCCTCATGAAAGTATAGTCCCTTCTAATTATCTTGAACTTCGCAATCATCTTGAAGTTGAATTGATCCCCCGGATAATCTTATGAAAGAAGAGAAAGAGAAGATCATACAAACATAACGAAAAACACTAGCGTGGGTAAAGGCAAGCTAGCTGATAGCATATAATGGACATCAAAGACTACAGTGTGCCACTAAACCATGGTGCCAAACTGATCCAAACTACCAAAAGCACTCACATAACCTGCAACATAAGCCTCGCCAACCACGTACAGCCAGTTTAAAGTTCCGGAAAGTGGGACATCAGTCAATAAATCTCAATGTAACTTGACCACGCATGCAAAATGCCTGTTCACCTACCCCTCCTTATATTTTGAATGCACACCTTATAGGCTTAACTATACTATTTGTGTCGGGGGGAGGAACCATACCTAGAGATGTCAATGGATCGGGCGCGCCAGAAGAGAAAATCGGGCCAGACCAGGCTTCGGGCCGTGGGAACCGGGTCGGGCCTAACTGGGAGATATCTTGATCTTGTCTAAGCCCAAGCTTTAGGCCTTAAGTTCAGGACTGGGCTAGGGCCAAGCCTGAGCCTAATAAAAAATAATTTTTTTAAAAAAAATCTTTTTATTCATGTTTTATGTTGCGAAAAAATTAAGTTTTAGATAAATTTGTTCAAAGACCCTCCTCCTTTATCCAGACTTGGGACTAGGTGCTTGTAAACAAGCAGACAAAGTATATATATATATATATATATATATATATATATATATATATATATATATATATATATATATATATATATATATATATATATATATAAACGATTAATTTTTTTTAAAAAGTGAGGAAAAATTTAAAGTTTCCTTGTAAATAGCCACATTCTCAAGTGCATTGAAAATTTTAAATACATTTAATTTGTTTGAAAATAATTTATTCTAAAACTTGAGAAAAGAAAAGGAAATTACCTATTCATTTGTAAGATCTTCGACGCTCGAACCATTGCTCCTCTTATCATTAACCGATTTATCTTACTCGCGTTATTTTGCGTCAAGATAATCCTTCCAACATATACGTAACTCGAGTGACTCGGGATTAAGACGACTCCTCCTATCATCCAACACCCTTCCACTCGCTGAAACTGCTGACTCTGAAGCAATCATGGAGGCTTGCAGCGATAGTACATCCCCGACAATTTGGGATAAAATTTTATAAATTTTTTCATTTTTTTCTAAAAACCAAAATTGATCTACTCTTCCATGGGTAAAGAAGAATAATGATTAGTTTTTGCATATAAATCAATTTCATTAAGAAAGGAAAAAAGTAGACGAACCTGCAGAACTAGAAATATCTTTCACTGGTATTTGTTTTGCTACTAGATGTTCAAAGCCCTTAAGATATGACCTATAATATATTTCACCACTCGACGATATAGCTCGCCTGCACACATCAACGGAATTTCGATATAAGTTATACAGATCTTCAAATGTCTTACTTACTTTCATTATAAGATTGGCTATGGCATCATCCACTTAGCGCATTTGTCTAGATATTTTTACAATTGAAACATTTGTGCTATGCAACTTTAACTTGGGATCCAAACAAGTGGCGATAGCAAAAATAACAGACAATTCTGTTCAATATTTATTAAACTTGACGTTTATTTTATACTATTTCCTGAAAGTATGTATCTCCATTTTGTTAATATTGTAGCAATTTTTAAAATTTTTACGTACTAGATAATAAATTGGAAGATGCGAATATACCTCCAAAAATTCGGATAACTGTGCAGCATCTGCCATTCTGCGTGGCTTGGTAAGCCTTGTGGGAACATGCTTAGTAGGCAGGGCGTATACACTTCTTTGTATACCAAAACATGTAAAAGCATATGATATATAGAGTTCCACCTATGCACGACATCTGTAAGTGGTCTCGTACAAGGCAAATTATATTGATACACACAACGCTTTAAATTGTTTTATTATTGGATCTGAGCTATTAATATACGCTGTCATACCCCTCATTTTGTGAAGAATATCTCCTGTAATAGCTAAACCATCTTGAATAATTAAATTAATTATATGTAAAATGCATGGAACATAAAATGATTTACCATCAAGTACACATCGAAGGCTCTCCTGTAAGACTTCACCAGCAGCTATATTGTTAGAAGTATTAATAAAACTGACACTCATAATCTTGTCCTTCATTTAAACACATGGTATATGCATGATTATAATAGTAGCAACGGTAGATGCATCATGCGGTTAAGGAAAGAGTTCAAAACCGATGATTCTCTTGTTCATAATCCAATCAGAATCAATTCAATGGGCTGTCACACAAGCATAACTAACTGGATAATATGATATTTTCAAATATCAGAAGTAAGATAAACTCTACCATCAAATTTATCAAAATAATCAATTAAGCGTGCTTTAGGAGCATTGTATTGTCTAAGTGCATCGGACATAGTTGTGTTCTAAGAACTTGTTTGTACAAAGGTTGTACGTAAGTATTCATATATCTAAAGTGTTTAACATTATCGACAAAACTAAAAGCTTATTCATCATGAATAATAAATTCAGCAAGCCCGTGTTTTTGGTCTCGCTGATTATAAACAAATAACTTACCGTCAAAAGATAATTACGTTTGACTAGGTTTGACATGGCCTTGATTAGGTGCACACTGAGGGTAATGCCTATTAAGATTTTTATTACCACTACCACACGAAAATAATTTACTACAATACTTACATTGAGCTTTTTGAACCCCATCAACCATAATATTCTCAAAATGATTTCAACACGGAGCTTTTTTTTTTTTCCCCTTTTGGACTTTCTGGCGGATGAGCGGCAGGATTGCTCATCTATCACCATGATGACTGCTTATCGAGGTAAAATTCTACCTCGGAGTAATAGCATCGCCAACTGAGCTGCGTCCTGGGTATCTTGTGAAGGTGTATATTTAGACTCTAAAATATTTTGGTTAAACTATGAATTGGCTTGGATATTTATACCCATTAGTAGTGGACCTTAAAAATCGAATGCTTGTAGTTGTGCTTGTGGTGGTTCTAAACATTTGCTATGTGATCTAAATAATCGAGACATATTTGACGCTAAAATTGTTTGACAAGAATGAAAAATAAAACTAGTAAGAGTAATTAAAATGGAAAGGAATAATAAATAATTAAATAATACTTGTACTTGAAAATTGGAGAAACAGTCGATGTAGAAGCTGGCGATCAGCCCTCGCCAATGTAGCCGCTGTCAGCCACCACCCATCACCAATACTCTAACCTAATCTAGTTCTAATTAGCGAGTGTGAAGAGGGAAGATAGAATCAGAGGAGTGCAGGAGAGAGAATAGGAAGAGGGGATGGATGCTTACCTGGTGAGAAGGAGTGCTCGACGTTGTGGAAGGCGCCGTCATGGCAGCAGAAGCTTCACCAGAGGCGACTTGGTTGGGTGGGAACCGGAGCTGATTTGAACTTCAGCCATGGCGTTTGGGTATTATTATTCTTTCCCTTTTGATTTGATTTTTAGTTGTAAATCACACACATAAGTGACCACAACACGGTTTGGTTTGGTGGTTAAATCACAAATCGAATCGTTACTCTTCGATTTAGAATTTTGTGATTCGAACCTGTTGCAGCTAAAAACTGGATCGGGAACCACACCAGAAATCAGGCCTGCAAAAGAGAACACGGAGTGACCACCGGGTGGGGTTCGGTGGGGGAACGCTCCGATGCTTAAGTCAGATATGGCTAATAATGTAGAACTATGAAGAAGCAGTAAGACACAATGTGTGATTGTGTGTGAACTTGTCTTTACCTGAGGGGCTTGACCCCTTTATATAGTGGTAGAAGGAGGAGTCCTAGTAGGACTAGGCTTTAACCAACTCTAATCAGAATCTAATTAGGATCCTAGAGGATCTCATGTCAATCTGAACTGATAGAGTCAGAGCCTCTTTAGGATTCTGCCAGATGCTTGATACAATAAATGCCATATCAGTAATGAGCCAGTATGGGTTATGTGTCATAATTGCCACGTATCGTTCGTAAACTGGAGGGATATTTTTAGCTATATCATATGCCCCCTGCTTTTACCAGCGTTTACTGAAGTGAGTGGAAGCACACTTTTCCACTGGTGATAGCGAAATATGCCAAAAGTAGGATCGAATCTGTTTGCCCCCATTTCAAATATTCGAAGAGTGCTCTGCTCGGACATGGTTCTGTTCGGACAGAGTTATGCTCGGATGGAATTTTGCTCGGGCATGAATCTGTTCGGACATGGTTCTGTTCGGACAGAGTTCTGCTCGGATGGGATTATGTTCGGACAGAGTTTTGTTCGGCATTTGTCACTCTGCTCGGGCAGAGTGTTCGGACTGGATTCTGTTCAGACAGAATTCTGCTCGGCCTTTGTCACTCTGCTCGAGCAGAGTGTTCGGACTGGATTCTGTTCGGACAGAATTCTGCTCGGCCGTTGTCACTCTGCTCGGACAGAGTGTTCGGACGGGATTCTGTTTGGACAGAATTCTGCTCGGCCGTTGTCACTCTACTCGGGCAGAGTGTTCGGACGGGATTCTGTTCGGCCAGAATTTTGCTCGGCCGTTGTTACTCTGATTGGGCAGAGTGTTCGGAAGGGATTCTGCTCGGACAAAATTCTGCTCGGCCATTGTCACTCTGCTCGAGCAGAGTGTTCGTGAAGGGATTCTGCTCGGACAGAATTCTGTTCGGCCGTTGTCACTCTGCTCGGGCAGAGTGTTTGGACACGATTCTGTTCAGACAGAATTCTGTTCGGCCATGGTCACTCTGCTGGGGCAGAGTGTTCGGAAGGGATTCTGCTTGGACATAATTTTGTTCAACATTTGTCACTCTGCTCGGGCAGAGTGTTCATACTGGATTTTGCTCGGCCTTTGTCACTCTGCTCGGGCAGAGTGTTCGGACGGGATTCTGTTCGGATAGAATTCTGCTCGGCCGTTGTCACTCTGCTCGGGCAGAGTGTTCGGACGGGATTCTGTTCGGACAGAATTTTGCTCGGCCGTTGTCACTCTGCTAGGGCAGAATGTTCGGAAGGGATTCTGCTCGAATAAAATTCTACTCGGGCAGAGTGTTCGTGAAGGGATTCTGCTTGGACAGAATTCTGCTCGACCGTTGTCACTCTGCTCGGGCAGAGTGTTCGGACATGATTCTGTTCAGACTGAATTCTATTTGGCCACGGTCACTCTGCTGGGGCAGAGTGTTCGTGAAGGGATTCTGCTCAGACAGAATTCTGCTTGGCCGTTGTCACTCTGCTCGGGCAGAGTGTTTGGACGGGATTCTGCTTGGGCAAGATTATGTTCGGCCACGGTCACTCTGTACGCGCAGAGTGTTCAGACACGATCCTGCTCGGGCAGGATTCTGTTTCGGCCACGGTCACTCTGTTCGGGCAGAGTGTTTGGACACGATTCTACTCGGGCATGATTCTGTTCGGCCACGATCACTCTGTATGCGCAGAGTGTTCAGACACGATCCTGCTCGGGCAAGATTTTGTTTGGCCACGGTCACTCTGTACGTGCGGAGTGTTCAGACATGATCCTGCTCGGGCAAGATTTTATTCGGCCACAGTCACTCTAGACGCGTAGAGTGTTCGAACACGATCCTGCTCGGGAAGGATTCTGTTCGGCCACGGTCACTCTGTATGGGTAGAGTGTTCGGACACGATCCTGGTCGGGCAAGATTCTGTTCAGCCACGGTCACTCTTTACGTGCAGAGTGTTCAGACACGATCCTGCTCGGGAAGGATTCTGTTCGGTCACGGTCACTCTGTACGGGCAGAGTGTTCGGACACGATCCTGCTCGGACAAGATTCTGTTCGGCCATTACCTTGGTTCCCTCCACGTGTCTCCTTCTCCATTAATGTCTTTGAGTGGGAAATT
The DNA here is from genome assembly GCA_033070095.1 of Escallonia herrerae. Lineage (NCBI taxonomy): Eukaryota > Viridiplantae > Streptophyta > Magnoliopsida > Escalloniales > Escalloniaceae > Escallonia > Escallonia herrerae. The sequence continues at coordinate 204,329 of JAVXUP010001166.1, read as the reverse complement.
AGAATTTTCAAGTTTCTCTACTCTTTAGCTTGTGACACGTGTGTGGTAGATGAACCATTGCGTTTCCCCAAAAACGGTTACATGGGGTTTCTATATAAAAAGAGAACTTTCACTTCATTTTTTCTTCACTCGAAATTTTTGGAAGCACACTACTCTTCAAGTAAGTCTTTTTGCTTTCTTCTTGCTGTTCAGGACTAGTTTTTCATAGTTTCCTAGTTTGGGTAGAAAACATGTCCGAAACTTCAGCGTCTGTTTCCTCGTCCGAAGAGAGTAGTTCATCTTCGAGTTCGGAATGAGTTCCAACTTCAGGAAGTGAAGTTGGAACTTCCAATCCACAACTACCACTACCTTCAAATTCCCATCCATTCCAACCTTCAACTTCTCAACCATTACCACCTTCATCTTCTCAACCTTCGCACTCTTTGTCTAGAAAAAATGCCTTAGGAGATGTAAAGGATCAAGCTGACGATAAGGCTAATCCCAAACCTTGGTATACTGCTGACAAGAAGTCATGCAATATGTCTATCGAAGATTTGCAGGATTTAATTCGGGAATATCCTCTTCCCGAAGGTTGGTGTGCTCGTCTTCCTGGTTTGCAAGAACCAGCAAATTATGGAACCAAGTTTGAAACTGGGATATATGAAGAGCAGGTGAAGTTTGGGTATAGGCTTCCTCTCCACCCTTTTGCTCTTCGTTTCTTCGAGCATTATCGCATGGCTCCCGGGCAGCTTGTTCCAAATGGTTAGAGGAAGCTTGCCGGCCTTATATATTTGGTCCAGACTTCAGGCTACAAACCAGATGCAACAGATTTTACGAGAATGTTCTTCGAAATCTGTTTCGTCAAGGGAGTCACCAACTGCCCGGGATGGTATTACATTCATAGTAGGCAACGACTCCTAAAGGGAGGCTCGAAGTCAAATAAAGGCTGGCATTCTAGATACTTCTTCGTTGGCCACCTGAACAAGGGGAGCTTCCGTTTGATAGAGACTGGAATCCATTCTGTAAGGATTTCAAAAATCCTGGCAAGCCTACTCCCAATAATCTGACTAAACATATACTTAGTCATATTAAGCTTCGAGGTGGTCTTTGCATAGATGAGCCTCTTTCGGAGAAGCAACTAGAGTGGGCGAAGATCATTCCTCCAAAGCCCATTCCAGCTGGTCTTCTGATTCCTTCTCTTCCTCCCGCTATTCCTAGCATATCATCTGCCGAGACTGTTCCCTTAGGTGTGCTTTATGGAAGTCTTTGATTTCAATTTGGTTTCAGTATTCATTCCCGTATTGATTTCTACCTTGATTGTAGAGATGGCTAGCGGAAGTGGAAAATCCCCAAAAGGAGGCTTTCTTGGCGTTCTTCAGAAAGCTAAGGGGAAGCAAAAAGAGAAGCAACCAAGTGCGGAGTTGCCCCTTGTTCCTAAGAGGAGTAGAGTTATTCCTCCAAAACGTTCTCCACGTATCTTGGAGCACGTGTCCATTGATGACGATCCGATCTTTCGACCGCGGTGGACACTTAGGCGTGATGACCTTGGGATGCCGGATAGCCAGGTCTCGGAGCAGCATCTTCTTCATGGAATTCTACCTCGAGACAAGGAGGTCTTCCAGACACACGAGACCTTTGCATGTTCCTTTGCCTAGGCCGTCTATACGGTAATGTCCTTTGTCTCAACTAAGTTTCTATTTTGTTTTCAACTTTCATTTAGCTGATGGTTCCAATCTTCATTCCAGATGTACGCTAGCGGATCTGAGATGCTTTCTCGCTTTGAGATGGCGAGGCAGGTGGCAGCAAATAAGGCTCAACAGAAGAGGGAAGCTGTTAAGGAGGCACAAGAAGATTCTCATAATGCTGAAGAGCTGAGCAAGCAAGAGGCAGATCAGCTTGCTCAGATTGCGACTCTGGAGAAGAGGCTTGAGCGAGTTAAGAGGAAGGCAGTAGAAGAGGTGACCAAAGCTCGTGACCAAGGCATCCGCGACTTCTTGGATGGTAACGCTAGGGATGAGTGGCTGAAGAAGCGGACCGAAGATGGCCTTGAGATCTATGATCTTGGCTTTACAAAGGCCAAGGAGATGTTTGTTGAGCGCTTTCCTGATATCCCCTTGGACGACTTCGTTCTGCCTGCGGTGATATCTCCGTCTGGAGAGACTATTCTGCCATCAGAGGCGGGTGATGCTACAGCTTCTCATCCTCCAGGGGAAGGTCCTTCTGGTGATGTCCCCGTGCCTTAGATTTTAGCCTTTGTATCTAGGCTTTTTGCTTTATACAGACAGAGAATTTTGATGCCCGTTCAAGGGCTTATTGTAAAACTCTTTATCTTTTATTTCATGCTGTTATGCTTTACTATGTGTTTCTCATGGTTTGTCTTTACCATTCACACAATATTATTGATTTTTACTTTGGCTCAAACCCTTTATTCGTCACTTAAAGAGTTGGCAAAGAAGTCGAGCACCCCTGCTCGGCCTATAATTCGAAGAAGCAAAAGCTTTAGTGGAGTGACGGTGCCCCCATTAACTTTTGTTTCTTCACAGACTTAGATCTGTAGCTAATCCGTTTGGCCTTCTCTTGTATTTTTATAAAACCCAAGAGTTATACACTCTGTTCGGTCAGAATGTTTTTGGCTACATTGATCACTCTGTTCGAGCAGAGTGTTCGGCCATCACTCTGTTCGGACAGAATGTTTTGGCTAAGCCCACAATAATACTGAGAGCAAAAATAACTTTATTACTAGAGCAAAAGTTAAAGTTTACATTGGATTGCTTAACAACCCATTAATTTGAAATTATCTTTCTAAAGACAATTTCTAAAAGATTGGGGTTTCGATAAGGTCTGGGCCCTTATCCCCCTGAAAAAGAAGTGTCTTGCCTTGAGGCAAGATGCTACTGCGTGATCCGTTGTTCTATTACAATGGATCGTTCATGGGCTTGAGTCCGAACTTCTTCTATCAAATCAAGATTTCCTCTGAGTCCAATTTCTTTGCCTTCTTTGGTCGGCACGAAGTTACGTAGCACTGACGAGCTATAGTCTGGTCCCCTTTCACCTCTCTAATCCCGTGTTCCGTGGGGAACTTCATCTTGAGGTGATAAGTTGACACTACAGCTTGTAACTAATTGAGTGCTGGTCGTCCTAATATGGCGTTGTATGCTGAGGGGGCCTTGACCACCACAAAATCAAGTATGAAGTTGGCTTGTGCCGGAGGTGTGCCAATCGCAACTGGGAGTGCGATAATACCTTCGGCTGTAACTGGATGATTGGAGAATCCATACAACGGAGTATCCATCTTTCGGAGACGGTCCGTTGGAATGTTAATCTTCTTGAATGCATCGTAAAATAAGATTTCTGCAGAACTTCCGTTATCTATCAAGAAACGCTTTACATCAAAGTTCCCAGCTCTAACTGTGATGACTAATGGGTCATCATGAGGAGTTTGTATATCCTTTGAATCTTCATCGGAGAAGGTGATCGCTGCTACGGGTACCGTCTTCGATTTCTTATCCGGGGGCTGACTCGTTATGTATACTTCTCTGGCATATGCTTTTCGAGCTCATCCTGATGAACCTCCTGCGGCTAATCCCCCAGATATAGTGTTGATTGTACCCGCATTTTCTTCATGATCTTCTCTTTCTTTCATAGCCAGAGGTGTCTGTTGTCTTCCTTCTCTAGGAGCTACGAACTTTCTCAACTAGCCACGCTTGATAAGGGCCTCAATTGCTCGTTTAAGCGACTCGCAATTGTTAGTTGTGTAGCCATGATCGTTGTGAAAGTGACACCATAAATCTTTGTTCAGTTTATTTGGTCGAGATTTCAGTTTGTCCGGCCACTGGAGAGCCTTCTTGTCGTTGATCTCATGAAGAATCTGTGATGGTTTTGCATTGAGGGGTGTCAGATTTTTCCAGGCGAACGGCTTTTTCGGACGCCGTTCATCATACTTGGAACATTTTGTCGGCTTTCCTCCTTGGGGAGGAGTTAATTCCCGAGACCATTTCTTCTGTTCTTCCTTTCCTTCTCCACGCCGTCCTCTGTGTGTCTCCAGGTATTCTTCTGCTTGAATATATTTGTTAGCCTTATCGAGAAGGGCTTTCATGTTACCTGGAGGACTTTTGTTCACAAAGAAAGCGAACTTGGATGTGGGTCGAAGGCCTCGGAGGAATGCAGAATACTTCACAGATTCATCCAAGTTGTCAATTTCCAAAGTGGCTGTATTGAATCGTCTGAGAAAGCATGCCAAAGACTCGTTTTTCTCTTGCACAATGTTTAGCAGGCTCGCCGAGTTCTTCCTTCGGGAGCGACTGCTTACAAAGTGCTTTTGAAAGAGATCCGATAATTGGCCAAAGAAGTAGATAGATCTTGGTTGTAAAGATTTGAACCATGCGTGAGCAGCTTTCCTTAGGGTGGTAGGGAAGGCTCTGCACATGACAGCATCTGAGACCTGAAGGAGGAGCATGTTTGTTTCAAACTGGTAAACATGTTCTCCTGGATCTCTGGTTCCGTCGTAGAGATCACATTGAGGCATTCAAAAATTGGGAGGCAACTTTGCTTTCTCGATGGCCTCGAATAACAGATATCCAGATTCTTCCTTCGGGGGATATCGTTCTGGATAACGATGTCTAGGGACAACCTTCCAAGAGTCCCGTTCTCAGGTACGAAACTTAGGCGCCCTCTTCCTGTGGATAGATCTTCGAGGGGTCTCAACTCTGGCGGCCTATGCGGGAGAGGAGTTGGTACTGTCTTCGACTGAAGAATCGCAACGGTAGCATGATCCACTTTTGGTTACGTGATCTCCGCTCTTATCTTTATGATTGTAAGTTGGATCGGCCGTTGATTGGTATTTGCGGCCGTAACTTGATCTAGATGTGAGACGAAGACGAAGATCGCCGGGGTCAAGATGAGAATGGTAAGTGGATGGAGGAGCCACCGCCATGTCGAGTTTTTGTTGAAGAGTGTTCACGACATCTTTCAGCTCGTGGATCTCTTTTGTAAGTTCGACATGGGGTGTTTTAAATAACTTACGGTTTAGGCGATGACGAAGGTCCCCGTTTTCCAGAGTAGACGTCGGAGAGCAATTTCTTCGAGGTTTAGCTTCTGATTCGGGAGTTGCAGATGTTACGTTAACGTGTGCATCTTCCGCAGAATCGGCACGACGACGTGAAGGTGTCGAACAGTGGTCACAACTGAGTCGACGAGAGCTGCTCGTTCGGGCGTGACGATGTGGAGAACGACTATGTGAAGAGTCACTAGAAGAAGAGTGATTGGCCATGTTCCCTGTAGTGGTCCCACAGATGGCGCCAATCTGTTGTAGCTAAAAACTGGATCGGGAATCACACCAGAAATCAGGCCTGCAAAAGAGAACACGGAGTGACCGCCGGGTAGGGTTCCGACGGGGGAATGCTCTGATGCTTAAGTCAGAGATGGCTAACAATGTAGAACTCTGAAGAAGCAGTAAGACACAATGTGTGATTGTGTGTGAACTTGTCTTTACCTGAGGGGCTTGACCCCTTTATATAATGGTAGAAGGAGGAGTCCTAGTAGGACTAGGCTTTGACCAACTCTAATCAGAATCTAATTAGGATCCTAGAGGATCTCATGTCAATCTGAACTGATAGAGTCAGAGCCTCTTTAGGATTCTGCCCGATGCTTGATACAGTAAATGCCATATCAGTAATGAGCCAGTATGGGTTACGTGTCATAACTCCCACGTGTCGTCCGTAAACTGGAGGGATATTTTTAGCTATATCAGAACCAAACCAAACACCATCGCTTGAATGGTTCAATTTAATCGGTTCGATTTAGTCAGTTTGGATCGGTTTGTGTCCACTTAAAGACGTTGTTACTTTGCAAACTACTATTGTATCAACAATGATAAAAAAATTTGAAGTTACATGGTTTCTAAATTGCATAAAATATTGTTACATTTAATATACATGTGTTCCTTCATGTATGAGAAAGAATGAGTGAAAATAGAATATTAACGTTCACGAAATTTTTGTGTTATAAGTGTTCTCAGTATTTTCTTTTCTTTTAACTTTCAAGATTTGTATATATAGATTTACTTATTACCGTATATGTGAAATTTTCAATGAATGTTACAAAAAGTAAAGTAACATATCATAGGTCGGTTCGATTTGGTTTGGAATCGGTTTAAAAAATGTGAGTTGTGAACCAAACGGAAGCAAGGTCAGTTTGAGAAATGTAAAACCAAACCAAACCATTAAGATCATTGGACGATTTGGATTTGATTGATTCGGTTTGGTTGTTTCAGTGGTTCGGGTCAGTTTGAACGTTTTGGTACTCACCCCTAACCAGACTGCTTCATATTGGCATAAACAATAAATAAATAAACAAATTCTATGGGTAAATGTGTAATACCCCGAACCTAGGTTTACTCGGTTATCATTATTTTAGCGACATTTTTTAGGAGTGATGTTCTTTCGAGTTTTATCAGCGAACTCTCACCTAGCATTGGTATATTAAATTTGGGCAGCTTACAGCAACAAAATTGGGGAACACTAGAATTACGATCTTAGCGACAATGTTGATGAAACTCAATGAAGATATATTAGTGTCGCTATATCTCAGTGTTTACTTTCTTCATATCCAAAATTTGGACCAGTAAATCTCGTTGCTTATAATCTTCATGGTTTGAATTATTTGAATCATGATTTGGTCAACAAAAAAGACAACGTTTTGTCTACTTTGCTTTCTTCTTAATAAGCCAGGGGCCAATATTGAGCAAAGTGCATTCACTATCAATGAACTTTAAAGTTGGAGCTAAGTTAGGAGCGAAAAAAATATTGTACTTTTCTAAAACATGTGGAAGTGATCCCAATCGTACCATAGAAGTGCTCAAAGAGCTGCGAAGATTTAACGAATCAACATTAACACATACAACAATATTTTAATAAATGCACTTCTCAGCAAATTGAAGTCAATCGATTGCAACTAAGAGCATCGATTTACGCCGTCATGTATCTCACATTGCAAGGATGTGCAAGTAGAGGTCATGAAAACATAAACTCGAATAGTCTTGAAAACATTATCGAATTGGTGAAGAGATATGAAAGGTACAATGTGAATGTTCCAGATGTTGTTTTAGATAAAGCCCCTCTCAGATGCATCTTACAAATCTTCAGGCATTCAAAAAATAAATCTTACATATTGCATCTTAGAAAATGAGAGAACCAATAAAACTTGGTGATTCAAGTTTTGTGTATTTGGTAATGAAGCCCATGACGAGCCCAAAGAAAATAGAAGATAAAAATTATCTTGAGATTTGTGCACAATGATGGCCTTCTTCAGGCTCCTTTTTGGTCATTGTTCATGTTTCAGACTCAAAGGCTTGAAGAGACATTAACAACCACGGCATTAGAGATCAAGGATATTATGGGACAAGTAACTTGCGAGGTGTATTTAAAATTTTACTAGCATTAATAGCTAAAGAATGTCGACATGCTTATTAGATCCATTTCTTTGCACGTCGCTTGCCATTGGGATTAGTAGAAGTGTCTAATGACATTGATCAACACTACTTTGACAAATTAACTCTTATTGTCAACTCAGTTGATACTGCTTATAAGCATATTGATGAGTTGAAAGCTACTCAAGCTAGTGAAATTGCACACATGATGTTATTGATGAGCTTGAGACTAGTACTAGGCTTAATTAAATTGGCACCTTACACCGAGCTATTGATACTCGCTAGAGTTACTTGATAGCTATTTCAAGATTAAAGAGAATATTAAATGCAACGGGTGTGGTTTTAAGTACCATCGATAAGGTAGGGTGTACTTCGAAACAACGTTTGTAGGCAGATACAACATATGAAAGTCTGAATTCTTATTGAAATGGGTTCCACTTCGATACATGAATGAATTTATGTACTAATTAAATATTATCTGGAATATGATAATGAATTAAGTATTACTTAAAGGAGCCTAAAACGAGAAGCAAATCTTCTAATGTAATAACATAAGACTTAGATAAGAAAATAGAGTTGTCTAGGGGGTGGGTGGGTGATATTATCATTCGTTAGTTAATAATCAAATTCCACCCGAGCATCTTAAATATTTTATGGAATGTGTAAGCATAAGAAATCTTGGTTCAATCCAAGGGGTGGGTGGAGTGATAAAGGTCCTTGAGGAATAATTTCGAAGTCTCGAGTTCGATTCCTTAAACCGTGGGCCATATAAATTGCAGTTCTGACTATTCTAAAAAAAATTCTCGCATCTTATGAAATCGATTCTTGAGATCACTAAACTTCTTTGTCAAAGCTTTGCAATAACAATACAAGACATTCTAACTGCAATGCATCTTGCCTTACCACTAAATCACTTTTTCAAAAGTTGAGAGATGATGCATGGGAAGAGTTACTCATCATTGTAAAAACATTTTTTGAGAGTAAATGTCCCATATATGAGTGCTATTTTTGTTGGAAGAGATGGTAAAGCTGGTCTTCAACCCGATCTAGTTACAATTTAAGGAACATTATTGTGTGAATACATTTGTTGCCACAATTGATTTTCAATTGAAGGAGTTAAATTATAGATCTAACGACAATGCAGTGGAGCAACTTACTCCCATTTGTGCTATGGATACTAGAAAATGTATCGAAGTATCAGAAGTGATGATCTTTGCATGCTTGTTAACAAGTCTTATCCTAAAGACTTTACCAGGCAAGAAAAAGTGCACTTCAACATGGAGTTAGAACATTAGAAGCTTGATGTTGCTCAACATCTCGATTTTCAGAATTTATCAACTATTTTTTGAGTTTCCTTTATGATTGGTGAAGACTAGGAAACCAATGATCTATCCACTTTTTAGTAGGTTGGCAAGGCTTCAGTTCACTATTTGCGTATGCACTACAACTGTTGAACGAGTATTTTCAGTTATGAAAATGATCAAAACTTAACTAAGAAACAAGATGGATCATGATTTAAGCATGGGTTCTTTGATTTTGCACAGTATGAAAGATATTGACGACGTTCGTGACTAGAAAGAATGTCGAGTTTCACTTTTGCAATTGATTAGTATATATCAGAAAAATGGTTTTTCTAATATTTATGACTCCATTTTTTTGTGAAGCCTTGATGAACAACTTCTAAATTCAATGTTTTTTATTTTTCATGTGTTATGTGAATTTAAACCTAGTTTATTATTTTTTGTTGGCAGTCAATCTCTTTTATATCTTTTCAGTCTGTCCAGATTACACCTCTTGGATCCACCCTTGTACTCAAAGAGTCAGAGATGACCTTGCGTCCTACCAAAGTGAGGTCATACTTTGACCCCTGATGTGGATCTAAAAAAGTGAGATGAAGATCTCTAAAAGTGACAAGTCGAAGCACAACGATCATAATGAGCCTGAGGACTAAGCCCCAAGGGTCTATTCTTATATCATTACGTGTGTCCCCCATTAATTAAAATACACGAATACCGTCGTTTGACCTTCTTCACCATACTCCGGTCTGCTTTCTGTGTTTGACATCTAACTTAGACTATGAGGCCATGTCAACCTCTACAAACCACCCTCTATAAAGTGTAATATTCCATATTAGCCAATTGATTAACATTACTTATTTTTTAGTTATCGTTCTTATTCATTGATATGTTTTATTTATAATCAAGCTATAGCTATAAAAATATATAGATAAATAAATATATAAATTTTAGCGGTCTACCTTAATGTATCAAGGTTAGGGGCAGAAGAGAAATAAGTGCTACAATTGAGGGACTTTTGAAGATAGTTTTAAAAGGGGGTTACGTTGCAAATAATCTTTATAAATCTTTTGACTTTAGAAAGTTAGAAGAAGAGGGAGAAAGGGAAAGAAAATATGGGAAAATCTGTGAAGGAACATAAAGAGAAGAAATGAAGAAAAATTTGGAAATTAGGAAGAAAAAGAAGAAGAAGCTGATTTTTGGGAGGTGTTGGAGTGATTGAAGGTAGGAGCTCTTTCAAAAGTCGGAGATAAACAACGAAAGAGGGGGATGAAAAGAGGAGTGATCATGAGAGAGAAACGGGTGACATGAGGCTGAAATCGACGGTAAAATTTTGGCGGTCAAAGCGCAACATACAACGAGAAGGGCACAAGTTTTTGGTTAGGTTTTATACTTTTTCACGTGATCGAATTTGCGAATAATAACTATGAGTTTTCTGTGTGTAAGGCTGAAAATTTTGATTGTGTATTTATGAGAGTAAAGTGATGCGGTCTCACAGTGTGTGCACTAGAGTTGGGGGCGGAGCATGGGGTGTTATGGTTGTGTAAGGGGTGTGCATTGTGTTTAGTGAAATGTGTGTGTGTGAGTGAGTGAGTGAGAGAGAGAGAGAGAGAGAGAGACGAGAAGGGATGCAAAAGCATCCGTGAGGGTGGTATGTGTTTACAACCGTGTGTATGTGTGTGTATGTTTGTTTTTGTAGAAGTGTGTGTACAACTGTGCCGTGTGTAGGTAATTGCAGGCATGCGCGTGTAGGAGATAGGGATGCGCATGTACTATGTGTGTGCTTGTGACGGGTTGTGTGGGTATATATGTTGTGTGTGTGTGTGTGTGTACAATGAGGGTGTGTGTGTGTATAGTTTGTGTGCATGAACAATGGTTGTAACATGTGTGTGTGAGTGCGCTCGCCCACGTTTGAAGAGTGTGTGTGTGTGTTCTTGTAACACCCTGAACCGTGATATGTCGAGCCGGTCAGTTTATTATCTAGGCGACGACTTTTATATGCGAGATTTAACGCAAATTTTCATTAGTGAAATTTTATCTGCAACATTTAGCGTCGATTAGTGTAGTCGAATTTTTAACGGCTATCTTAAAAGACAAATTTTAGAAATTATACGATATAGTTTAACGATGAGTGATATTTATCGAGTTACTTAGTAACAATTAGCGTTAATGATATTTTTAGAAGCCTTTAGCGATAATTTTTTACTTTATCGTTAGCATTGAATTTATTTTAACAATCTAATTAGCGACGATAATTTTAAAACTTAGTATTGAATTATATTTTTATAGCAACGATTCATTTTTAGTATCCGCGTATTTACATAGCAACTTCTAGCGACGATTATTGAAGCGAGGTACCGTAATAAACCTGTTAATAATTTTCTTAACACCTAAATTATCGTCGATATTTATTGGACCATTTCGCTACAATAAAAGTTTCGGGTAACATCTTGAGCGACAAAAGAAGGTATAGGGGATTTTCTATGATTGTCCATTTAGGGTTGGTAATATTACTTTGAGTGAACAGCCGCCAAGCTTCCGTCCCATTCCTGTTACACGACAGAGAGATATGGAGAGGCTGAATGAGGGGGCTTGAAGAGGAAGATCTTTCCGGCGATCGCAATTGTTTTTCAGTAAGCTTTTTCCTAGTTTCTCTTGTTCTTTTATGGTTTATGGGATTAAACGGAATAAGGGAAATCTGCTGTGGGGTTTGGGGTAGTAGCAGCCTTGAGGGGCTGCCTTTAGAGAAGAGAAACAGTCGTGGGTATTTGCTCTGGCATTGCCGCGAAAGTGTGGTTATAGTGAGGGTGGCTGCGATAGTCGCAAACCACCGTGAAGTGGGTATTGCATGTGGTTTGCGTGCATTGCGTGATGGGTGTGTGTGTGCCGTATGTGTGGGAACACATGGGTGTGAAAATGTGTGCAGCATGTCCGTGAGTGTATATGTGAATGTATTGGGTGTACAAATGTGGAAATGGGAAATAGTAAGTGTGTTTATTTGTGGGTGTTTTATATGAGGGAGGGGCTGCCAAAACAGCCCACGTACAACATGTTTTAGGTGGTAATGTGATGGAATTGCCATTGATGTGGGCAGCCATGGCTGCCGTGTATGTGCTCCGACGTGGCCATGGTTCTACCGAGGGGAATATGTGAAATTGTGGTGTGCATATTGAGTGCATGAGTCTGTTGCCAAGAGAGAGAGCAGGCTGCGGGTTGCTCCTGTGTTATTGTGTTTTTGGTGTAAAGTGTGTTTGTACGTGAAAGGAAGGGGGGGGGGGACAACTGCGTCTATTTGTGTGCGTGTCATGAGTGTAACCAGGTGAATGAGCAAGAGTGAAATGTGTACACTGAAAGTGTGGGTCTTTGAAATGGAAAGGGGAAAGCTACTGCCCCTTTGTGTGAACCTGTGTGTATATGGCGTTACATAAATGGGTACGAGAGTGCATTTGTGGTGAGTGTTCATAGGTATACGTGTGAGCTAGTGTGCTGTAGAGGCATGCCGACCAATGTGTGAGTTTCATGTGTTTTGTGAGTAATATGTGTATATATATGTGTGTGTGTGTGTGTGTGTGGGTTAGTAAGTGGGCAACCCAGCTACCGTGGTTTGTTGGTTTTGAAGAGAGATTAGAGAGAGAGAGAGAGAGAGAGAGAGCCATGAAGGCTGTTTGGTGTAAAGGGAGTGAACTGAAATGGGTTGTGTGTGTGGGAAAATTGTGTGCATGATTGTGTAGGTGTGTGAGGCAGCTAGGTTTTGGGTTTACAGTTGTGGCATGCATTGTGTGAAGGAGCCGTGAGTTATATGTGCATGAAGGTGCAAAAGCAGCAAGAAGGAAGTGCTTGGCATGGGTGTGGTGCACATGAAAATGTTGAGTATGTGTTGAATGTGTGTGGGAATGTGAGAAATGGAAAGGAGCAAGACTGGAGCAGCCATTGCCGTGAAGTGGTTGGTGTGTGTTTGGATAATTGGTGCACAACATAGTACGTGTAGTTGTAGCAGCCAAGTGTGTGTAATGTGTGTGTATATGTGTTAGAAGATGTCTTCGGGGGATGGAAAATGGGTGCAAGGCAGCTCATGTGTGAGTTGGGTGCTCATGTGTGGGAGAGCATAATGTGTAATTGGTGTGGTGGGTGAGTGGGACAAGAAGAATGAATAGGTAGGAGCCTGTCGTGGGTACACCTGTGTGTGAGAGAGTGAGTTTTGGCCAGCAGGTAGAGATCAAAAGGAAGGACAAGACGAAGAGAAGGACGAAGAGGGTTATTTTGGGTTATCGTTAGATCGATATCTGCATATATTAACGTACGCTTATCGTTAACACGTAAAAATTTACAGTATAATACGTTAGACCATATTAGAATTCTTGACACAGTTTTATAATTTTCTGAGATTGTATGAATTTTTAGTATTTTATGTAATTTCAGATTTGGAAATTTCTTTTCGAGCCCTTAAACCCTGAAAATGTTTTGAAAAAAATTAGAATAATTTCTATATGGTATAAATAAGACTCAGTTTGAATTTGATAATTTTTGGAGTTGTTTTGCTATGGTTTCCGTATCGCATTCGTTTTAGCAAAATAAATAATTTAAAAATAGTTTTAATGCATTTTAATTCCTGATTTAAATTTATATAATTGTTATACATATTTTAAATCTGTTACAAAAAATTATGGGACATAGTTTCAGCTGGAAGTAATTTTGGGAATTTATGATTTTTTATTGAATTTAAGAAAATTATTTTAATTCAAAAATATTCAAAAATTCAGAAAATTCATATTTTGAATTTTTATAATGTTTTAAGCCATAAAAGTGTTTTACTATAATTTAATGTGTATTTGGAGTATCATTACACATTTAAAGAGTGTATAGGGATTTCGGTTAGGTTAGCCGCGTGTGAGGCTCGCTTTGGGTTGAGCGATTTCGGAGTTAGAAGTGAGCATCGTTTGAGTAGTGGATATTAGGTTATAGTATATTTGACATAGATTATGTTCTAACAAATAAATTGTCAATCTAGGTTCATTCAGAGATTATTGATCGAGCTTGGTAGCGTTGCTTAACTTGGACCGAGGTAAGGATTTCTTTCCGAACCCCATTTCGTTATTCTGTTTCAAATGTTTGTAATAACAGTTTTATAAAATACATTGATTGTTGATTTCTATGTTTGAAATAAAAAGCGTTTGTTTTGAAACTATCCATGAAACCCTAATTTGAGCCTGATAGCGATCGTTCGAAATTCGTTACTCTCATCTGTTTAATAAATTCAATCATTGTAAAACGTTTTGAATTGTGTTTAAATTCCTTGAATATTATCAAATGCATTTATTGATTCTCAATGTTGACATGAGTTAGTAACTTGGGAGCCATAAGGATGGTCTGTATTGTTGGCGTTATAAGGATGGTCTGTTGGATGGGTTTAACTAGTACTTAGATGGACTAGTCAGTGTACATATGCATATGTAAAGCGATCGAGCACTGTCGGGGTGGCTTTGCTAGTGTACTGCTCATGCTCAACGTTTCCTGTTTATGTTTTATCGTACTTTAAGTGTTTAAAAAAAATAGTTATTGATTTAAGGGAACTGAGTTGATACTCATCCCTATGTTTATATTGAAATTGCTGTGTGGTTTTATTTGAGAACCCTTTTGACATTATCATTTGATTGTATATAGAAAAATTATTTGAATCGTTATGTTCCCCGTTTTAAAAGTTTTTATTTGGCTTAAATATAAAATCGTCCGAATTGTTTCTATTTTTTTAAATCTTTGTGCGACCTTACTGGGCTCTTAAAAGCTCACTCCTCTTTGACTTCCTTTCTGCAGGTAGTAACCAGCGTTAGAATTCTTGAAATTGGACTTGAGGCTAGCGAGCGAGTGAATTCAAGTTACCGTGTTTTTTTTTTCTATTTGAACCCCTGCGTGGGTGAATAGTATTGTTTAAATTTTGTAGGATATCAATTTGGTATTTTACTTATGAAATCATATAAGAGTATGATTTCATTGATGGTTAGTTGCTCTGACAGATTGATGGTATTATTTGGTTGAGTTTGAGATAATATTATGTTAGTGTAAATGATCGAGTGAGTGTTAACGTTCCGGAAAATTTCGGGATGTTAAAGTTCTGTGTGAGTGGAAATGGGTGTGTGAAATATGGAGGTGTGTGCAGCGAAGGGGTGTGCGTGTGTCGTGGGTGTATGTGTCTGTGTGAGCTTTGTGCACAACAATCTCTGTGTTTGTGTGGAAAGGTGCATGTAATTATGTGATTTTAGTGTGGGTTTTTAGGTGTGTAAGAATGGTGTTTTTGTGTGTGTTTGAGTGTGAAAGTGATGTGTGCATGAGGGCGCAGTGTGTGTGTGTGTAGTGAGTATATGTGTGTTCAGCATGTTGTGTGTGTGTTCAAGATGCTCGAGTGTGTTTTTGGTCGGTGTGTTTAAGAATTGGAAGTGTAAGATCGCTAAAAGCTTGAGTTTTTCCATCAGTCCATATTTGAAATTTTAAAAGCTATTATTAACTTGATTTTGTCAAAGTGTAAAAGAGTAACCCCATTATTGTGTTAAATGATTTTATTTGAAAAAAGGAGTTTTCAATTTATTTAATATATTAAATTAGACTACTTTTATCTGAAAATTTACAGAGATCTTATGTTATTGAGATACTCCAGGATCTAAAATTTCTTAGCATTTCGATATCCATTGCCATTTCTAGCAATGTTGGCAATTCAACACTCATTTATGTATCGAATAAGGTTTTTTGGACATAAAATTTTTCAAGGGACTTTTTAGCCCGAAAATCTAGTTTAGTTGCTTAAAATTATGTTTTAAACTATTTTAAGATTTTATTGGTGTGATGGCCGCTAGGGCTTATTATGGTAATTTTACATACGTTAGAGGGGTGCTTTGGTAACTTTTCACTACCCAGTGGCAAATTTAGTGACCATGCATAATTGAGTGTCAAGAATAATGTAAGTTAACAGATGGTGTTAGTTCACTCTCAAGAAATCCGTGATAAAAGTGCAGTATTGGAGGATAGGGTAAAATTTTAATAATGGATAGGATAACTAGTCGTAGCAAGAAGTTATGAACTAACAACTTGGAAGGGTAGAAATCGAAATATTTTCTTTACGCTACGAGAATTAATATCCTTACGTTTTATCATTTTAGATTGCTATAGAGGAGGATTAGGACCAAAATTCAAGTAAGTTCAGGATCTGGCTAGTGATTCAGGTAAGTATTCCTATCATGTCCCCCCCCCCCCCCCCCTCATACCTTACTTTCAATTCCAAACTTATTTATATGTGTATTGGTACCAACTAATTGTTTAAAGCATTTTAAGAACTATTATTATTGTGATTATGTTAACCTCTCAATAAGAAGAAAATAGAATTGCCATGGAATGCTTTTATTTCTAATAGTATTTAAACTCGGGTTTCATTGAACGAGATGGAGATTCTATTGGTTGTTTTGTCCCACATCCATGGAAAAGTTGGATTTTGGGTCCTTGTCAACGGGGCTATGTACGTTGACATAATGTCCATTACTTTTGTAAGTGATCTCTCCTGCTTCCACGATAATGTTTATCCCGAGGTGGGATTCCCGACCCAAGAGAGTGGGGCTATATATGCTGACCGCGGCATGTCGAAGGTGGTGGTTTAAACTATAATAGCCGTATGATGAATCACATACTATAGCTTTCATTACCAGAACTGTTTGTTTATACATCAAGTATGCTATACATATCAGACGTAGTTAATTTTGTTATAGTAATCCCTAATTTTGAAAAAGAAAATCCACGGTTTGTTTTTATATAACCCAAAATCTATTTTTGGAATATGGTATGCGTGCTTACTGGGCTCTAACTTATTCCTTTATTTTTCAGGTGATGATCTAGATGGACCCAACCCTTACGAGGAACACGAGGTAGAGGTGCCGAAAGACGATAGCTAAAGTAGCAAAATTCCTTTTAGACTTGATAACCTTTTCATTACTTGTGATTGTTAAAATCGTTGGATTGTGTATGGAGCTTAGGTCTCCACGAAATTCAGTTTTTATTTGTCAGTCGGGTATTTTTGAAGATAATAGGGTCAAATACATGTAGGTACCCTGAAACTACCACAAAGTCTCACTTGAAGGTCTCAAAGCTTAATTTTTACACATAAGGGCCTGTAACTCCAAATTTGCAACAAGCAAGGGCATCCGTCTAAATTCCTAAAGGTTCAGCCCTTTCCGTCAGGGGCATTTTTGGGAACTCATATTTAATTTTTTATTGTAAAATCCCTTGATTTTTAGAACCCTAATCTATTAATATTTGGAACCCTGTTTCACTCATACCAATCCATGGCCTTTGGAAGTAGATCGGGTACAGCTGGTGGCCTTATTGGCACAGCGGCGAGGGCACTGCCCGTCTCGGTGGTGATGACATCGGCTGGTGCCACGATCTGGCCGAAGAGGAGATTGCCGGTCCGGCGACGGATGGAAGAGGCATCGATCGGATCATGCAGTGGAGCCGCACACAGACCTAGCCAGCGCTGCGTAGGTAGACCGAATTTGATGGCCCACCGTTGATTGCCTGCTCCCTGGCGGAGCTGTAGCTGGCAGTGACTGTGAGCTCCATCTGGGCCCGCAGCGGTCGTTGTCGGTTGTGGTGGACAACGGCGATGCTTTTCCTGTGGCTGCGGTGGCTCGGAAAGGTGACGTTGATTTGGAAGCTGGTAGCGGCGCGATAATGGCAATTAGCGCTATCGCTGGTCACGGTGGTGACGGCGCGAGTTCGATGGTGGCATTGCTGCGTCTTCTATTCTCTCTCTCTCTCTCTCTTTTTGTTGAGATGTTGTATCTGCTTCGCGGCTTAGGCCCCTTCAAGGCGATGGCCGGGGTTTCACGGCGATGGCCAGCGGTTTTGCGTCGACGGGGACTCCGGTGGCGTGTGCGTGGCCGGAGTTTGAGCTGGGGGTCTCCACGGTGCGGTGCTGGTGCCACTGTGAGTTCCCAAAAATGAGTTCCTAAAAATGCCCCTGACGGAAAGGGTTGAACCGTTAGGAATTTAGACGGATGTGCTTACTTGTTGCAAATTTGGAGTTACAGGCCCTTATGTGTAAAAATTAAACTTTGAGACCCTCAAGTGAGACTTTGTGGTAGTTTCAGGGTACCTACGTGTATTTGACCGAAGATAATATTAGCAACATTTTGAGAATCTTTAAGTGCGGCTCTTAGTAGCCTATTAATGTTTTGGAATCTAGTGGTTTTTGGATAAATTGTATGTACAGGTTGTAGTTAGGCCTGACAGAGCCTTGGCAAAAGTTTAGTCGGTCTACGGCCGATCACATACCTAACTCACTGGTCCAACCATGGATTCGGGTTGTGATATAAATCCTCCAACTCATCCACATGTTCTAATTTTGATTTTACGGAAAACATCTTCGACCACCATTAAAAAGGCATTTATCTTTGTGAGAAAACTCGGTAAGGCCCCAAGAGAGTTTATAAACCAAACTTATTAAGAAAAGGGACACCAAGGGAAAATTTGTAAAGCAAATTCAATAGAGGAACACATGTTGGATTAATTCTTACTTTTTTTTCCCTCGAAAGCTTGTCTTTTATAGGAATAGACTTAAAAGTTCAATGCCAAACAAGATGCCTTTTCAAGAACTTTAATTTGCTAGATTGGTTTCCAATATTTGCAATCTCCACTGCTTCGGAGTTCACTATGGCAAGCTCAAGATCGAGAGTTATTGATTACCTAAAGGTTTAGCCTATTGAAGTCTGCTTTCACGTTTGTAGGTTTCATCATACTCCGTATTACATATCATATCATTACGAGATTTTTCTGAGTTATTTAATGAGCTTGGTTCACCCATAATGAAACTCACATCTATTTTCTTCTCTGAAGCAAGTATTGTTGGACTTGGGAGCCTCTTGCAAAATAGTGAATCACTAGTCATTACTTGGGTGAACAATATTAACATGAATATAGCAACGCGAGATATCATGATTTACTTCTTACCCACTTATAATCGAGAAGTCTTGACAAATAAGTTAACATGATGAGAAATTTTCACCTCTTTGGATCTAGTTGTTCATTCATAGTATTTAGAGAATTGTGGAGGTGAAAGGTTGGTGAAGAAAATATGAAGCCTACCTTGCGCTATTCCTCCGTGTCACAAGTTTATTTTTTGGTCTCGTACCAAGTAAGCTCTTAAAGGTTGGGGATTCTCAACATATAACTCTTCGAAATGACCTGTAGTATTTTCTATTATTTGAATTGATTGGCATTAAAGCTAGCATGGCATGTTTTGTAAATTGCGTTGCAATATTTAACAGAAAATGGTCACTTCTCTGGTAAATTTATAAAAGTTTTCTAGAGAAAAAGTGCTCCACTTCCATCATAGTAGACCAAACCTTATGTTTAGCCTTCTCTTTTACATCAGACATTGCCTCCCATAACTTGTCTGTCAAGCTCTGTGTTACATCTAAACAACTCAACAGACTTATTACTAGTAGAGGAACTACTATTCAACCCCAACTATGGGGCATTATGTCTTCTAAGTTGCATTAGACAGTTTTCAACTCGAGTAATGTACCTAGCGTCGTATTATGTATTAGCTTGAATATGTATTCGGTGCCCAGTTATGAGGGTTTCACAATTTCTTGATCAATAAGTATTTTTAGCAGATAAAGAAGCAATTGTAAAAGAAATTAGTTTTATATCTGGTTTGATAACCAACATTGATGACTATGTTGTCTGATACGCATTTGATTCACGAAGGTTTATGTGCAATCTTACACTCATGCGATAGACGATTAGATGATCAAATATCGATCAAAGATTTTCGACAGAATGCTTCAAAGAGTAAAGAACTCTTTGAAATTGGATCTTGATATCTTTATCATTCCTTTACTTTGTAACTAGACTTAAATTTGATCATATCCGATGACTGCATTGAGCAATACATTGGGCTGCATTTACCATTTTTGACGGAATGCTTCAAAGAGTAAAGGACTCTTCGAAATCGGATTTTGATATCTTTATCATTCCTTTACTTTGTAACTAGACTTACATTTGATCATATCCGATGACTGCATTGAGCAATACATCGGGTTGCATTTACCATTTTTTGGCCCACTTAATACTCCACCTATTTATTCCCGTACCCATATAAATTGATTTTTGACATTGATCTCAATTAGATGATCAAATATCGATCAAAGATTTTCGACGAAATGCTTCAAAGAGTAGAGGACTCTTCGAAATCGGATTGTGATATCTTTATCATTCCTTTACTTTTTAACTAGACTTAGATTTGATCAAATTCGATGACTACGACTTAGAAATGAACCGAAGCTTTTCCTTGCATGTATAAATGTTTAAACATTGGAAAATATGAAAAACTAGCTTTTCTGGAATCAAGTCGACTGCACTGGACAATATAGTCCATTGCACTTTATGGCAGTAGAGTAATATAATCATCTACATTATTGGAATTTCAGTTCCAATGGCTAATTTGAAATACAGTCAACTGCATTGAGCAATACATTGGGCAGCATTTACCATTTTGACGCATTTAATATTCCACCTACTTAAAAAAAACTATATTTATTCTCATACCCATATAAACTGATTTTGGGCGTTGATCTCAATCATCCATCTCATTCTAAATCTGCATTTCTTGCAAATACTCAAAGCTATGTTCTAAATAGACCTGGCAAACGGGTAAAACCGCCGGGTCCGGGTAAAAACGGGCCGGATAAATTTTACCCGATTTTTTCCGGATAGTCTTTTTCAATACCCGTACCCTACCCCTTGCGGGTCGGGTATTACCCGCCGGTAAATAATTAAATTTATATTTTTTTATAAACAAGAACTCTATCTAGTTAGGCATATATATATTTTTTGTTTCTTTTTCTTTTTTCAGCTAGTGTGTTCTTAGAATTATTTTCAATTTCAGAACAATTAGAATCAACAAACTTCTTAGAATCAACAAGCAAAACCAGCAACAATTAAATCAAAATACAAAACTTAATTTCAGAAAAATTAGAATCAACAAACTTCTTAGAATCAAGTCAATCAACAACCAAAAACCAGCAACAATAAAATCAAAATACAAAACTGATCTGCTGAACGCCTCAACAAGCAGTCGGCGGTAGAGATCGGCAGCGAGGAGATCGGAGCAAGGCGCATCGGCGCTTACCTCTTCTTCTTTTGTGGTTGTCGGCGGCTTGCAATGGTGAGATTTATGGGCCGTGGTGGTGAATCAATTTTGTGGTGGTGGGTTTTCAAAACGGTATCAGATCTCAGGTGGTGGCGGTGGTCAGTTTATGCGACATGGAGGGCTTGGTTAGGCGGGAGGTGCCGTAAGCCGGCGACTGAGAGAGATGAGATGGACAGATCTGGTGGCTGGCCGAGAGAGTCTGAGAGAGAGAGAGAGAGAGAGAAATTCTGGGGTGGGCCGTGGGCGGCTGAGGAGAAATGGAGAAAGAGAAATGAATGTGAAAGAAAGTAAGAAACCCTAACATTAGCCTCAATATATAGTAAGTCACCGGGTAACCCGCGGGTAACCCGTACCTAACCCGGAAGGGGTTCTCTTAAAACCGTCCGGTCCGGGTACGGGTCATTTTTTTGCGGGTAATCATTTGTGCTACCCGTACCCGCGTTTTAGGCATGGGTCCGGGTCTACCCGTGGGTCCGGGTAAAATTTTGCCAGGTCTAGTTCTAAAGCTTTAACTTGTACTTATCATCATTTAGATAAGGGTTAATTACACTCATGTTCCTGAAGTTTGGGTGAAATTACACATGTGTCCATAAGTTTAGAAAATAGTCACATATGTCCTTTGACCTAACAGAAATATAAAAATACATAACGGTTTGAGTAAAATGACCAAAATGCCTATTATATAAAGATTTAAAACCCTAAGATGGAAAATTAGGGTTCCAAACCATAATTTAGGATTAGGGTTTGAAACCCTAATTCCCAAATTAGGGTTTCAAGCCTTTATTCTGTCTTTCCAAATTAGGGTTCTTCTCTCTTTCCCCCACCACGCCGCCACCCTCTCACTCCACCCACTTCGCCGTCGCCTCCTTCCCTCTACCCTCCCACCACGCAGCTGCCTCCTTCCTCTTCCCCTTTACCACGCAGCCGCCCCCACCCTTTTCCCCCAATCGCGCTCGCGCACATACACACGGAGTCCACACATATACACAATCTATACACACCACTGCAGCCTCATTCAAGCCTCCACTTTAACCTCACGTAGCCCCGTCACATCGTGCCGCCACCTCAACCACTCACGGCCACCCTTTCACCTCGAGCCAATGTCACGATGCACCATCGCAAGCCATTGCACCAACCCATCGCACCATCGCTGCATCCAAATCCCACCACAAGCCCACCACCGTCACACTACCTCTCAATGCGCCGTCGCGAGCCACTGCCGCGATGCGCCGCTTCGAGCCCTTATCAGGGCCAAGATTAAAACTCCAGTACTATAATCCAACTATAAAGGTGGTGCACGGCATGGCAGGGGGAAAAGGGAGGGGGCGACGATGTGATAGGGGGAAGAAGAGGGCGGCTGGATTGGTAAAACCCTAATTTGGAAAAAAGAATGTTTGAGTTTTTATATGGTATATATTTTGTATATACAAAATGAGGGTAGTATTGTCATATAAAAAATACGTAGTGATGACATAAGCAAAAATGTATATTTGTTTAACGGAGCAATGACGGAAGGATACGGCTGTAACCTTTTGAAACTTTGTGACCTTGACTGTATTTTCACTCTAACCTCAGGGACATGGGTGTAATTAACCCTTTAGATAATTATTCTTTGTACACAATCTTCCATTTCAAATCACTTGTGTCAAAACTTGGATTCACCAAGCTTTGGGGCTTTGGAATTGCGAAAGCTTGTTCTTAGTGTGTGGATAGCATGAAGGAATTGTACCGGATTAGGTGTTAACCCGTAAGGAAGACCATTCTAGTGGATTTTAGAGCTTTCCAAAGGACTTTCTTGAAGGGGTAGATATAGGCTTGAGGATCATTCGACCTGGGCCATCTAAATCTCAGTTGTCAAGTATCTTAAACCTTTCTCTCTTTACATTTTTGCCTTATACTTGTTTCAAGTCGGTAAACTTTCATATTCAAGATATTGATTTTGAGGTACATTCTTGAGCTACCTAAGTGGATAATTCAAACTCCTTTGCGATTCTCAAAATTGCCTGTAATTAATTATTAGAGTTAATTACATGGTTGACCATTATACTATTAAGCAAATTCAAATTTGGTTATTGGAATTTGATTTGTGTCAAGACAACCATTGAATTTGTCACTTTAACTGTCCAATCAAGTCACTCTGTTAGGCTCTGTTAGCCCTAAGTCCGTTAAGTCACTTCAGCCGATGATAAAATATGTCATTTCATTTTCTTATTCTTTCTTTTTCCCTAGATTCCCCTTCAATCCCAACACCACCGGTCCACCACCAACGAACACACAACACCACCACCAATTGCCAAGCACATACACACTACCATTCCAAAACCACCACCAAGCATAACCATGCCTCCACCACCAACTGCCAAACATAACCACGACACCCCCCAATCGACACAATCCGCATTCACGTGCGCATGCACACACTCATACGTATAATCAATCGCTAGCCATCATTATCACCATCACTAAACTCTTATAATTTATCACCATCACTAGTTTGTCATTATAAATCGCGGATACGCATAACCACCAAAGATCCGACAGGGTTTTTATAGGGGCCGCGCTAATGGTGTGGTGGTGGTGATGAGATTGATAGCAGTTGGGTTACGACAGCGGTTGGGTTACATCAGCAGTTGGTATTGAAAATGATTGGGTGGTGGTGTGGTGTTTGAAATGCTATTGAAGGTGGTGTTTGCTGGTGCGAGCATGGAATGAGGGGAAAGGGATCGATGGAAGAGGGAAGGAGATCGACGAAAAGTGGGAGGGGGTTGAAATGAACGAGGAGGGTGAAGGGGGAAAGGGAGGTAGTTGACAGTGACTGTGGTTACTGCTTGTAGGTAAAGGCTAGTGGTGGTGGCGGTGATTGGATGGTGATGGCTGTTGGCGGTGGTTGGCTAGGGTGGTGGGCATCGGAGGAAGAAGAAGAGGAAAAGAAAATTAAAATAAGAAAAATAAAAGTGAACATTGATTCTTTATGTTTTGACGATTTTGCCTCTAATTTAAGCTCCATGTGTCTCGCACATGGGAAGTTAACGGGCGAAAACAAAGAGAATAGCCTAATTGAGATCAATTAAAAAATTTACAGGGTAGAAGCAAGTTAAACCACAAGAAGCAATACATTCTCATTGTTAGGTGATTTTTGCCTACATCTCGACACATAAACTCGAATTATGCACCCGATGGAGATTAGGTATCCCCAAAACCCTTTCATAGAGTTTTTCGTAGTTGATTTGTAGTTGTATCCTGTGATAACGGACACAAGAATTGGTACCAATCGATGTGTGTCCTATACCTCCTTTATCTAGTCTCCTATACCTCCTTTATCTAGACTTAGCCTAGAAATTTAAACTTGCTTGATCCAGACTCTCTATCTTAAGCCTACAGAATCTAACCAAAGCTAGAGATCAGTCCCGTGAACATAATAACAAAATCTAGACTAGTTACAAAATCAACCCTACTGTAATCTTGAAGGCTGGATGTGATCAATATTGGCTTGCAAACCTCTTCAAACAAGTGTGTTCATAATCGTTAATGTTAAAATTCTGCCTCAATGGGATCTCAAGATCCTAAAAGTTTTGACCCCAGCGGGCAAAGCCTGACTTATGGGTCTTTTGATCAAGCAGACTAAACTTGGCCATGTGAATCACTAAAACCTGAGTACATCTGCTTGGGCGAGCAATAAAAGTTGGCTTATGGGTTCATAGACAGGAGCAAATAAAGCTCGTGCTTATGAATCTTTGTAAGTACCACTCAAGCAATTTTGACTAGGACAGAATTTTGCTTTGATGGATCCCAAAACTTGAGCCTCCATGGATCTCAAGATCCGATTGATGGATCTTAAGACATAAGAAGTCTTATCTGAGCTGACAAAATTTTATTTGTTATTTTTGTTTTACCAAGTTTTTTTATAATTCATTTATTTCACAACCGATTGTTGTAAAAATTGTCAAATGTGAAACTTTAAAAAAATTTGAGATTTTAAAATGAAGGTATTATCAACTCACAAACACACAATTTGTACGAGTTATTAGAGGACAGAAAAGTAAAGTAAGGAAGAGAAGAGAAGAGAAGAGAAGAAGACCGTTTTCTTCCTGTTATTTATGACTTTTATATTATTATTATTATTATTATTATTATTGATTTCAGTCTTCAGCTAAAAAGAGAAGGCATCACATTACTAAACACTTAAGCCACAAATTCATTATTCTTACAAAACCATAAGCATGATTTTAGAAAATAACATAACATACTTATAAAGGTAAAACAAATTATTCGTCAATGACATCATACAAAGTTCTTGTTTGTAAGTGAAATGATAAATTTTTGTATCAAAACTTATTAGGACCTAAAAGTCATTAAAAATTTAGTCTTCGCTGTCTCAAGACAATATATGCATTATGAAAGCCTTGAATTTCTTTCGAATTTTGAGAGGAAAGATTTGAAAAGAAAGGAGCCTAATTTTTTTTATTTTAATTTTCTTTCTCTCTTAAAAAATAAATAAACAAAAATAAGTGAAAGAAATGAGTCATTTTTACATGTACTTTCTTTTCCTTTTTATTTTTTTTGTGGCAGACAGGATCTACAGATCTGTTTGACTAAATTAGATACCTATTTAATCCCCCATTTATAGTTATAATAATAATTATAATTATAAACAAATCCACATATATGGTGTGTTTCTTCTTTTATTTAGGGCTTTAAAGACACGAGAGAGAGGGAGACGGAACAGCTAATTCCAACTAGAGAGAGAGGGAGAGAGCAGAGAGCGAGAATGGCGGGGGAAGAGAACAGGCATCAGATGATGCAAAACCTGTTCGGAGACCAGTACGAGGACGAAGAAGAAGAGGTCGAATCGGGTCACGAATCCAACCGACAACCCGACTATCCTTCCGTACGAATCTCCCTACCCTCTTTTTTGTCAATTTCAATGCAAAAAAAAAAAACCAATCTTTTGCACCGTTTATTGCTTTCTGACTGTTCTTCTTAATGCCCATTTGGACCCTCTTATGCAAAGTTCACTTCCCGTGAAATTTTAAACTTGTAACTTGTTCATTATTGAATTTTGTTGGTCATAATCATGTGAGATTACATCGGTTGTAATTTTTGTTTGTAAAATCCTTTATTTGGTTCAAAATTGACCCAGTCGGAGAAACTGGAAGATTCGTGATTTTGACTGTTTGGGTTATACAGCGATGCTGAAGAGCTGTTTGATTAAATTGGATTGCATGAAAGGTGCTTTACAGAATGTGTTCATGTTGTAGGGGTTCTGATTTTTTTTAATCTCATAGTCTTGGTGGGGTAACCTATCAGAATGAGTAAATGGAGCCGTAACAATGTGTGCAATGTATCATTCATGGCCGAGGGGTGGCATATAGTGAAACCAAAGCTACCTGTTTTAAGATACAGTGGCGTTGGGTGCTGTATGACTGGACATAATCTGTTTTGGTGCACTGTATGACACAATTTATGCAAAATGGGTATGCTGTAATGAGTGTGCTTTGCTGTACTGTCTGCTTGACATAGTAAAGCTGGAAGGAATAGATATTTGTTGAAAATTTGCACTGTATGACACAATTTATGCAAAATGGGTATGTGTATGTACTGAATTGTGCTCCGCCGTACTGTCTGCTTGACAATGTAATCCTTGAAGAAATATACATTGACTGTTGAAAGTTACATAGTATGAAATGCTATAGTTTGTTTCTGACATTGTAGGTTTTGTAACAATTCCATGATCAGGATGAAGGGGATGGTGTGCATGAGCCCGAGGGTGAAGTTGAAGAAGAAACTGAGGTTGAAGGTCAAGGGGAAGCAGAAGTGGAGAGTGAAGGTGACTTGCAGGATGTTGATCCTGTGCATGGCGAGAGTGAGGGTGACAGAGATCAAAGTTCGCAAGAAGTAGAAGTTGATCATCAAAGGGAAGAAAGTGAAGGAAAAGATTTGGAGAGCGATGACAAAGAAGAATATGGTCATAGAGTAGCAACAAGTAGGAGAAGGGATGTTATTGAAAGTGAATCAGAAAGATCCGATGAGAACCATTATGCTGACAATGAAGATGAAGAAGTTGATCAGGCTCAAACCCCAAGGTATATTGCTACCTCTCTCTCTCTCTCTCTCTCTCACACACACACACACACACACACACACACGCACCCTCCCTCCCTCCCCCTGTCTCTCTGTTTCTGTCTCTCCATCTCTATGCAACACTTGTTGATGTGAGTTGCTCATTAACATGTTCTGTTGCCATTCGTTCCTATGCAGTAGTTGTATAAGCTCTCTCTCTGTTTGTGTGTGTGTGTTCTTTGTCTCACAGTCCTACGCTATGATCTAGCATGCCTTTGTACTTGTGGGTATGATGTGATGTTCTAAACTGAACGAGCAGGGCTGCACGCAGTTTTAGTTATCCTTATCAGCAGTTTTTGCCAAATCTTAAATTTCCATGCAAGAATTGATTGGCATTGTGGTCGAACATAATTCTTAGTGGTTTCAGTTCCTTGATATCATTCTGAGCTTCTTTTTTGTAGTAACTATCCCTGAACACAACTTTCTCTTCATATTAAAGTGAATAAGGGAGTCAATTTTCTTTCAAAACTCTCAACTGGTGTGAACTTACAGTTAATTAATACGTAAAAATAATTTTAAGGGAATACACTTTTTTTTTTTGTGTTTTTGAAGGTGCAAAAATCTCATTGTCATGGAATCTTACTTACATGGATGTTAAAAGACATGAAAGTTCTTTTTAATATCGTTACTTTTAAATTCTCTTGTGCTTTCATCTAGGAAGCATGGACACGGGTGCGGGTGCGGATACGATGCGGGTGCGGATACGCGGATATGTCAATTTTAAAAATATTAGGATACGGGTGCGGCGGGGATACGGCATATATTATAATATATATATATACATATATATATATAGTAAATATATGCAAAAGAAATATTTTTATCAAGTTTGATAGGTAATTTAAGTTTAATGGGCTCTTTCGTAAATTTTCAAATCAAATTGCTGAAGACGCTGGTGTGTAAGTGTATAACTGTATTTTCTTAAAGTACTAAAGCTAATTCTAATAATCTTAATATATTTAAACCATGCAGCAATTTTTTGTCCAGCTGTCAAAAGGAATCTCTCAGCCGAGTCACAGCCCAGGTAAGGTCACGGTGACTTCTCCTTCTTCCCCCTCCTCCTTCTTCTTCTCCTTCTTCTCCTCTCTTTCTCACCGGTCACCTCTCTGATGAAAAACCCTAATACGAGATGGGTCGTCGCCGGGGTAGCGAGTCGTCGCCGGAGTCGCGGTCGTCGTCTTTGGAGTCGCCGTCGTCGTCTTCAGAGTCGCCGGTCGTTGTTGGAGTCTCTGGTGGTCGCCGGGGTGGTCACGCTCGTGGCTCTTCTCGCCGCTGCTCTCTCTCTCTCTCTTTCTCGGTCACTCCCCTCTCAGATCTGATGAGATCTCAGATCCCATATCTACTGGATCCGCACCCGATCCGCACCCAGTATTTTGGAAAATAAATAAATAAATGAATAATATCAGATACGCACCCGACACGCACCCACGCCGCACCCGAAGCGCACCCGCACCTGACGCGCACCCGATGCCGGTGCTTCACTCTGATTGGCGCACCCGTGCTTCATAGGCTTTCATAGAGTTTCGCTGCTAAGAGCCATCTGCTCTTTACTCTTCACTCTTCAGACTTAACGATTCTGTTTCATTGCTATAGAAGTAGTTAACTCAGCAAAGGGGAAACCACTAATGTCCGCAAGGCAGATCAACGTCCATAGTTCAGGCATTTATTGATCATACAGGCAAAATAATGTTGTCCACACGGGTCCAAGCAAGAAATGGCAGCCAAAAAATAGCCAGGATAGATGAAAAACATAGTCCATATTGCCTCTGGTCCACTTCTCAACTGGTATAGGATATCCTGAAATCAATTGAACAGCATTTAAAAGGACATCAATCTCTTCATATACATTGGATTGTCATTGCATTTATCAATCCAGATCTGTAACTCTTTCTCAGGTCAGATGCGTAAGTAGAGATGTCAAAAGGGCCGGGCGGCCCGCGGCCCGGCCCGAAAAAAGCCCGGCCCGGCCCGTTCATGAACAGGGCTGGCCCGGAGGAATTGGGCTTAGGGCCTGGGCTTGGACCAGGCCGAAAAATTCTGGGGAAAAGCCCGGGCCAGGCCCGGCCCGGTTCTAGGCCCGGTTCCGGCCCCACCTGTTTGAATTTTTTTGTTTTTCCCCCCCTTTCTCTCCCCCTTTTCCTCCAACGGATATATTCCCCCAAAATTCCACTTTTACCCCCCCAACAGCAATATAACGGCTAGTTATGTGTTCAGATTTTATTAATAAAGATCACCAAGAAGAGTAAGAAAAGATTTAACATATAGCAAAAAATAAAATGAGAGACAAATAAATATATCTATACATACATACATATATATGAATATTACATATAATGAAATAAAATGATAAAAATTAGATTTGTCAAAATTTGAAAATTGGACATGCCTAAAGATGAAATTTAAAATTGAATAACAAGAAAATTTAAAAAAAAAATTAAAAAAAA
This sequence comes from Escallonia herrerae, assembly GCA_033070095.1. NCBI lineage: Eukaryota > Viridiplantae > Streptophyta > Magnoliopsida > Escalloniales > Escalloniaceae > Escallonia > Escallonia herrerae. The sequence goes on along the minus strand of JAVXUP010001166.1, from coordinate 174,872 downwards.
GGGGCCCGGGCCGGCCCAAGCCCAGTTCTAGAGATTGGGCCTAGGGCCTGGACCGGGCCTAGGATTTCTCCTCAGCCGGCCCGGCCCCGGCCCGATTTCGCTTAAAGCCTGCTGGACCCGGGCCGGGCGGCCCAAGCCCGGCCCGTTTGACATCTCTATGCGTAAGGTGTTGGTTCAATTTTTGGGAGAAAATTCAGGATGAGAATGAGTGGAAGGTAGTAGTGGTTTAAGTCACGGAGCTTTGATTCTTGCCTCCCCAATTTGTTTATCCCATTTATTGAAATAGGCTAAGGAGTTAGTAGAGAACTGTTTTAACAAAACATTTCGTCAAGAACTGAAAGCTCACTTGAGATGTGTATCATCCTACACAATCACTGTTGTGCATTAGATGTTTCTGTTTAAAAGTGGAATTGGTCAGCTCTTATTCTTCTTTTCCAAATTTAACCAACTAAGTCTAGATTGAAATGTAAGACATTTATTTGGTGAATAAGATTTGATATGAACATGCCATCATATTTTGCAGTTTACAAGTACTTAGATAAAAGATTATGTTACTTTTTCTGTCCTAGTAATATTTAGTTGCTTACCTGCGCATACTTAGTTCATGAAAAATCACTTCGCACATTTATCATGACTAATCTGATATACGTGCAGCACATAATGCAGGTAATGTGTACTTATTAAGATAAGCATCTTCACAAGGTGCTATTTCTCTCAGGAAATTTTAGCTGCGTTTCCGTCTGATTGAGTCAGATTTTGTCCATATGCAGGGAAAGCATAAGACTTATTGAAATTGTACATACTCCATTCCTATACGAGTATATACTTAAGTATAAATAAATCCCAGGCTATAGGAATCGTGATTCTCACAGAGTGTAACGTTAAATCTTGTGTTGCAATACCTGAAGTTGTTTGTCTGTTTTTTGGAATCTTGACCTTAGCCATAAATCACAAGATGAAGAGGAAGGTGAGGCTCACATTTCACAGTCTGCACCAGAAATTGATGAGGTATTTGGGGACTCCGAAGACGAAGAACCAGCAGAGTATGCAGCTCAGAATCATGCTGAGGATAATTCTAATGTTAGTATCAGCTCTTTTGAAGCATTATACTTTGTTTCATTTTACTTCCTTTATATAGTTTGCCTATGCCATTCTATTCTAGCGAAGAAAATAAAACTTTGTTTTGGTGCATAGATATCCCCTATAGAAGAGGAGGGGAGTTATGAGAAAGATCTCAGACCAGAGGATATGCTAGCTGATGAAGACGGCCGGTATGAGTCTGGAGAGGAGATCATAGAGGCTAAATCCAAGGAGAAACCAGTTGGTCCCCCTTTGGAACTAGAGATTCCACTGCAGCCTCCTCCTGCTCATCCTGAAAAGGTTTTCCTCCGCTTTTGGTTTATGCACAAAATTAACTTGATGAAATACTCAGTTTCTTCTTTAGATTTATGGGTCCATGGATACTGCATAGGATGCAAATCTATGTACAGTTTCTTATTCATGATGAGTCTGTTCTATGCTTCTAAGTACAACATATATTGATTAGTGTGTCATTTCTGGAGCTCAAGAATGATTTTGAATGACGAAGGAAGATATTTCAGCCAATGCAAGTCACAGGGCAGAACTGCCATAAGATGCGTTAAAGCATAATATAATTGCACCATATTTAATAAACACCTTTGTTAGGTGAGTTGAATAATGACAAGTTCATGGGCAGCAGAGCCGTTCTCTAGTAAGTTCTTGTTGAGGCATCGAGACTTTACTAATTTTAATTACCAGAATTGCAATATATTGTCACCGCCCTTAGGTGCCTGCTGCCTGCCTTAGATGTCGGACAGCCATTTCTGACGCTTCCTCTATATTGCATATTTTGTAGAAGAATCTGTAAAGTTTAACCAAGGGCTCAGTGCACTCCCAAAAGTTCAACGCCTGAAGATCGTCTGTGTTAGACCATCTTCAGCCATCAGATTGCTATCTGACACGACCCATTCTTTTAGTTTCTTTTCCCCAACATTTCCCCTGCATTCTTATATCCAAGTTATTCCCAACTGGAAGAAAGTTTTCTCCCTTTTTTGTTGTATTTTGGCCTTCAGTATGTTTTTACAATTGTTGTGCTCAGAAACGTCTGAGGCTTTCTCGCGCCCAAAAAATGTAATTGGTTTCTGTGACTACCTCGTTTACAAGTTATACCGCAGTTTGTTTAAAAACAATAAAACAGAGACTAGGAAGATACCTATTGGAGAAAGACGCGCGTGCAGTCATAATACAGGAATAAGCTCCGAAGTTTCATTCTGTCAAACTATATAATGAGTAGCGCGTGTTGAGACGAAAAGGACTAGTTTGATATGTAGACTATTCAGGCGTAAATCTTTGACTTCCTTTGTAAGTTGTTGGTAAATTTGTACTAAAAGTTCAATGAAGTTTTGGTAATATAGTAATTTTTAACTCTCTTTGTCTTGCAAAAAGTTATCAGTCCTTAATATGTTCGTTAAAACATACATATTGACCAAGATTATTGTATTTGATATCGTTCCATCCCATGGTTAAATTGCTAACCCTTGAGACAGTCTTCAGAACATTGAATTCGTGCTAAATAAAACTTATACTGTTCATGAAGTTGTGCTTAGACCAATTTTAGATTCAATCTTGATCCGAGGAATTTCTTGAGGTCCGGACAAATTTTGCTAGACTGCAGCGATATTTTGCATGCGGTTGGCTGCTATCTTGATATTATAATTTTGATTCGATATTTCATTCTTGTTGCAGATGAACATGATCAAGGTCTCTAACATCATGGGCATTGACCCTAAACCTTTTGATCATAAGACGTATGTAGAAGAGGATGTCTTTGTCACAGATGAATCTGGATCTAAGAAGCGTATTCGACTGGACAATAATATTGTCCGCTGGAGGACTGTGAGAAAACCAGATGGCACAGCATCTGTAAGTGGCACGTGAGACATTGAAAATGCTCAAATTTCCACTTGTTTTGTCCAGTAATATTAGCTTTATGGGAGACGCTCTTGTGATTGTTAGTAGCTTGCGAAAATGGTAACAAAAATCACTTGCTTTTGTGGAAGTTGGCTAGATCAAATTTACAGGAAAACGCTAAGTCGGTATCTTTAGGAATGATCCAAAACATGGTTCAGCTGTGTCTGGCATGCCAAACATAGCAATCAAAACATTGTTTGGCATTTAATTGGTTATTGTTTGCTGGATGAATCATTAAGCGAATGACTAATTCTCATATGACAACATTTTCAGGTGAATAATTTTGAAATGAAAATTGCAGAATGACTCCCTAACATGATATGTGATCTATGTCGATATCTCTTTACATTATAGTTCTCATTACAAGTTTGTAGAAGGACGTACAAACATGTGCATTCTGAATTTATGCTTTCTTCCCCTAAAAGGAGAGGAGATGAAAATAGAAAATCATACTTATATTAAAACTCAGTATCACAGTTATGCTAGGTGACCCCAAGAAAGCTGTCGGTTAGCGTCTTTATGCTATGTGGCATAATGGTGTACCTTGCGCCATTTTGCTGTTGACGCGTATGCAAATTGTAATATTTATCTGTTTGCTTTTTCATATTGGAAATAATATAATAAAATATATAAGTATATATGCATGTTGGTGACAGTGAAGAAGTAATATGCGCATCTTTGACCTCCGTTTTACGTATAAAAGGAAGTAGTTTCTGACAAGACATAGATACCATTCATCTTCTTACATTGTGAAACTATTAAAATCATTGGAAGTGGGAATGCTTTAGGTTGTCTGTTCTCTTTATAATAAAGAATGTGCGCCTTCACTTGCACTTTGTGAATTCCTCCCATTATTTACGTTTGTAGAGCAAAAAGTGTCAGCGGGTGTGCGAAGAGTGATTGCATAATCATGGCTATTAGTACTCTTCTCTTTTGGTTGACGAGTACATTGAACAAGTTAATCAACCAAGTACTAGGGAATTCACAGCGAAAACATCATGAAACCTGAGTCCATGAGTTGATCCCTCACCTGGTTTTACGTCGTATCATAACTACAGTATTCTCGTTTACCTTCCTGTATTTGACATAGTAAACTCATTGCTATTACTCAAACAAGCATTACACTATTCCTCTTATGGGGTCTAGCATACTATGTGTAATGATTCATTTATTTACAATATCCAAAAAAAATTTTCTACTATCGAGCTGGTTCATAGAATGTGCCTCAAGAAAATCCAGGTCGACCAACGATTTTTGTTTGAGCTCGGTTACTCAAAAAAGGGCTTTTGTTAGGGGCGTTTCTTCAAGGTCAACTTTCATTCAAGCTCTGCAGTGTGATGAGTTCCTTGAACTGCATAATATAATATCACAATGCTAGTAATAGCAGTTCCGCAAGCTTGAGTACAAAAGGAGCCTGGCATTCATGTATACACGTAGGCGTACAGGTATATGAAATGGCATTGGCTGTTGATATGAGAACTTTAACAGCTATGACTACTAGTTCCTGGTTATAAGTACTGTATCTTAATGCTTCAGTCTGCTTTAGCAATCTTTACCCGTCTTTCAGTACTGGCAAAAAGTTAACTAAAGACCTTTCAGTCCCCTCCATAGGTACCATGTCTATCTCTCTGATGAGTGGTCGCTTTTTTTTTAATTAACTCTCTTGTGCTTTATGAAGGCAGAAATTAGAGTTCCTTCTACATTGTACGAAATAGTGTGATATTGTGACCAGTTTTTTGGTATTATTAAAGTTACAGAGTTCTTCTGCTTTCTTATTATCCTTTTTCAATGAGAAGATTCATTTAATTTGCAAAAGAAGGCTGGCTAGAAGGGATGAAACCATGTACCAGTAGGTTATACAAGTAACAAACTATACAAAACTTTAAGTATCCCAACATTCATTTTCTATCCCCAAAAGTAATCTGCCCAACTCCCAAGGACTTGAGGTTAGCAAGCGGAAGCTCCAGTATCCCAAAGCCTTGTTGTTCTTTTCCCTCCTGAGAGACAAAAAGAAAGACAGGGATGTTGCGTCCCTAAGCATAGTACTAAAATTTATCCTTTGATTGAAATCCAGTTGAACTGTGTTAAACCAGATAATTCATGTCCGACACAATGGTTTTCTTATCTCCCCAATCCTTTCATGCAGTATGAAAGCAATGCACGCTTTGTGAGATGGTCGGACGGCAGCTTACAGTTATTAATTGGGAATGAAGTTCTCGACATTTCCGTACAAGATGCACAGCATGATCAAGCACATCTTTTCCTCAGACACGAAAAGGTGAAGTCTTTAGTCTTTTGACTTCTTTGTTTTACTGTTAGTATTTCTGCAAGAGATAATGTGGACGGGTCCGATTTGGTAGGGATTTTGGATAATCTCCTCTTTGCAATTTTCTTTGTTGCTCATTGAGTGTGATGTAACCTGTGGATCTTTTGATCTCAGTCTTTATACTTATTACATGATTGGTTTTACCTGTGGAGGACGATCCTTCCTTTATTGCAAGTTTCAATAGTATCTGGTAGTAGGTATTTGAAACCATACTGGTCCACATATTTCTGAAAGTTGTTTCCAGCTATATATGGCCACAGCATCCTACACAAGACATCCTATTTACATCCTCTCCTTACTTTCTGTTTCTCTTATTGCCTTCTGCCTCAAGAAGGCGCGGGCAAGTGATTTTTTGACCTGATGAGTAGCACGAGATCAAGTTATAATACAATATCCTAAATACTCTATGCGAACAATGCAGGGAATTCTCCAGTCACAGGGTAGACTTTTAAGGAAGATGAGATTTATGCCTTCATCCTTATCCTCTAATTCTCATCGACTGTTAACTGCCCTTGTCGATTCACGTCATAAGAAGGTCTACAAAGTCAAGAATTGCATCACTGACATTGACCCTGAGAGGGAAAAGGAGCAAAAGGAAAAGGTAATTGAATCTAAGTAGTCAACTTGCATTTGGCATTAACTTTTTGGTTGCCTAATTCTCATTGTCTTTCTGGTTTTTTTAGGCTGAAAGTCAAACAATTAGAGCTAACGAACTTCTTAGCCGGAAGAAGGAAAAGGTCAATAGGAAGTATACGCAAACTGTACGAAGGGAGCGTCAACTTTCCCCTGGTTTCTTGGAGGACGCACTTGATGAGGTACTCGTTGCTGTTAAGGAAATGCATGATTAAGGGATGCAATTTGTACTTTTTTGATGTGTCCTCTTGCCATGCCTGTTCATGAGTATCCTGATCAACTCCCTCCCTCTCCCTCTCTGACACGCACACGAACGCACGCGTGCATGCACAAAACAGAAGGGGGAAAAAAAAGAATGATGGAAAAAATGGGAAATACTCATTTCATCATGAAGAGCCCAAATGCTTTTCCCTCTGAAATGTATAGGTTTAAACTTGAGCCAATCTTCTACGACTAAAATTTTCTTTTCCAAAGTTGTGATCTTTCTTTGTTTATGTCCACTTTTGATCAGGATGATGAACCAGGTTATTATGAATCTCGACGCTCTGCTGCTCGACGCTTTGAGGAAGACCTGGAAATGGAAGCTCGAGCAGAAAAGCGGATAATTAGTGCAAAAAAGGCAAATAATTTGAACTCTTAAAGGACAAACCGCATTGTTTTCTTTCCTTGTGAAATTACCTCTTTGCTGAATTGAGGTTACTCTCTGTATAACTGGTCTCAGGGGCAAAAAGATATCCCTCGCAAGTCATCTTTGCCAGCTGCGAAATCATCACGGCCCCCAGTTGATCTCTTTGAAAGTGAGAGAGAGGAGTCCGAGTATGAAACTGACGGGGAAGAGGACGAGAGGTCCCCTCCACATAGAAGGTCTGAGGCAGATCTAGATGATGATGAAGAAGAGGAATACCAAGACGGGGAGGCACTGGCTGATGAAGCATCGGAAGAGGAGGCTGAGGTATGTATCGTATCTTTTCCCGTCAATTCCATTCAATCTCTGCAGATGGCCACAGACAGGTAGATTTAGATAGTGATCCAAGACTCGGACACCAAATTTTTTCCCACTTCGGAGGCTTAAACAGCCTTGTATATGGTTCCTCAAAGAAGTTCTTTTGTTGCCTGTGTCTTTACTACGAAGAGCGCGTGGGCAGGGTGATTACAGGCCCATGATTGACATAGTCATCGTTGAGGACAGGGGAAGGGTAATTTTTGAGCCTACGCCTGCTGTAAAGGAGAAGCTCTATTCTCCTACGGCTGCAGTAAGGGAGAGGCTCTAATCCCCTTGACTGTGTCAACAAGTTATAATATATTTATGTAGTGATTTTTTTATGATATTTATGCTCCTTTGATTTCTTGATGTTTCCAAACAGCCATTTTAGTTTTCATTGATCAATCTAGTGATACATAATGGTGTCCTTTCTGTTGGTACTCCTTAATATGTAGTTTGAAACTGAAAGTTAAGTACTTCCTGCGCCTACAAGTAAGTATCATCCTTGAGAGAGCACAGTTTTACGAGAGCTGTATGACTTCAATCAGCACCACTTTCAATTCATTTCCATTAATGGTATGTCATACAGCGAAAACATGGTAGTAAAAAGGATTAATTACACCTGTCCCGAGGTTAGGGTGTAATTACAGGGAAGTCTGTCTGTTATGGGAAATATCAACGATATCCTTTGACCTAACAGAATAAATAAATATATGACTGCTTAGTAATAATGACTTAAACGTCCTTAACAATAAAAACTATTTACAGAAACGAGGTCAACCGTCTTCAACCCATCTCCATTTTCTGACATTCACCTGTCATATTCCAACCGTAAACCATCACTCTCCACCTATGAACCTGCCCATGCCCACCTTCAACCGCCCCTCTTGTGCAGATTTGCTAGTCATCCGTTGCATCAATCTCCACCCTCCACTGTTTCCTGAAGCCATGACTGTTGCCCCTTTGTCACCACAGAAATACACAAGTCAAACCTCCCCAATGTCGCCACCTCCCTAACGCTGCCGTCACCACCTCCCGACGCGCCTGACGTCACGACCTCCCCAACCCTGCCGTCAACACCCCCCAGTGCCTCAGTCATCACCACTCACCACTCACCAAACCCCCACCCCTTGTCCAATCTGCTACTCCTCACCACTGCCCTTCAACACCAACACCACTGGCCTTCACCCCCACGTACCTATTCCTATGTTCCGAGCCCACCGCAAAAAATCTACGCACCACTGTCCACCACTGCCATACCACTGGACACGCTGCCTATGATACCCATCACCCGCCACTAAGATCCATCTCAACCAATCCTACCACCATTATCCTTGCATTGTCACAATTACGAATCTCAGAAGTAAATTGAGTTGGAATTTTATTTGAGCTGGTTGACTAATTTGATTTGGTTCAGTTTTGCCGTTTTTGCCAGTGGAATGATGGCGTTGTGAGAGCTTTGGATGTAATAGGTTTTCTAGAAATTAAGGGTTGGAAGTATAAATTTGGTGGAGAGTGAATATGTGTTTAGAGGGTTCTGTACAAGTATCTATATTGTATAAGGAGTGTATTGCTATTTTCATAACAGTGTGATAGCAAAAAAGAAAGAAATACAATTTTAACGGGTCAGTAACAGATGAACATGGCTGAGACAGGCTTTGATGTTTTTGGCCACAGAGTGTTCACTTTCCAGACTCTATATACTTGACTGTAATTATACCCTAACCTCAGGGACATAGGTGTAATTGACCCTAGGGAAAATGTTTTTTTCACAGTGGTCAATATTTCGCAATAGAAAGGAGGACAGCCTTGTAGACAAAGGGAGTATATCATTTTTTAAAATATAGAATGTTGGAAAAAGTCATGCAGAGATTGGTGAAGCCTGAACGAAAAACTTGCTTTAAAGGATTGTAACTTACAGGACTAGTATCTGAAAAAGAATAGACACAGATTTTTGTGTATTAATTTTTGGGGGCATGTCCACTGTCCAGACATGGTTAATTTTGTTATTGTTGTCCTATTTTTTCAGGACCCAAAGATAAGGGCTAAGGAGTCGCGAGGCAGTCTCAAGCGCAAGGGGATAGAGTCAGATGAGGACTCTCCTCCAAGAAAATCTGCACCGCATCGTCGAATGGCAGTTGTATATGATAGTGATGATGAATGAGGATAAGATTCAGACAATTACAGAGATAGGTGAGTACGCTTTGTGTACCTCATCTCTTTAAAGCATGTCCAAGATGCATGGTTTGGCTTTTTAATGAATTAGCTTCTGCATACCAATTGTCACAGCATATGATAAAGGAAAGTGAAGCTATGCGTACTAGGAACTTTGAATTTATCTTCTCTACTTTACGATAGGAAAGAGATAAGGGAAGTCATATTTTTTATATAACAAGGCAACAGCTTCGGTTAGAGCAAAGCTCAAAATGGCATAATAATCTAATATATGCCGCAAATATAACCTCCTAGGCTCGGTGTGGTATGAGCCATATCTGCGGATTAAACAACTCTATAAAATCAACAAAGGCGCACACATTTTCTTCAGCAATCTTCAAGAAGAAGGTGGATGTTAGTACTATGAACTGCTAAGACGCAGACAGAAAACAGCAACAGAACCCATTTTTGATTTAGAGGGGCCATTAGTTAAAGCTGTTTCCCGACCTTCATTTCGGGACACACGTATAATAACCTTTTATGCACTTTACTGTTTCTCGTAGAAATTCATCACGCTCTCCTGCAACAACTACTCAATTCCTGGTTCATTGCACCCATTTCACAGTCTTCTTCCCCGAGTCCCTATACTTCTCTAGCAACCATAATGAAAAACGTGCAGGCACCATATTTTTCCTGTTCTTCCAGTTTTCTTTTCTACAAAGGTCATATGTATACCTGCACTGGGCATGAAGATTTTGCCAAAACAAGTCATATATTGACGATTAGAGGGAAGTTGAATCTGAGACAGGAAATTTTGGGAACTCGACTGCTGTAATATCTCCTCGGAATCAGTTTGAAAATGGGAAACAACATTTCTCATTCCTATGTAAAATGTTGTAACTACTAGTGTTATAGACTAAAGGAGGGGAGCTCACGGTCTCCATTTTTAGCTAGAGGGCATCGACTAGAAACGGAAGGGTTAGCTTAAGAACTTTTAACCCTGCCTACAGCATGCAGGAGCCTTGTGCACTAGTCATTGCCTTGTGCACTTGGTCACCCTTTTTCTTTACCTTTTCGGAGAAATCTTCAGAATAATGAAAAAAGGGTTTGCCAATGAATTGCCTGTGTTGCAATCTCCAGAAAGTTCCCTGTAACTGTGGGTTGTAACTCAGAAAGTATGCTCTAATTTACATAGACAATGCAATGTATTTCGTCAGCATAGGCACCACCTTAACACGCAGAGTTCGATTTTACAGGAAAGGACAGCTTTGATGTGCTTGTTTCAGAGACAGAAGCAAGATGCTCACCCAGAAGAACATCCCAAGAATGTGATTGTTATTTCATTGAGACTGGCCTGCAATTAGAAGGGAAGTAATAATTGCATTGCATTGTATATTTTAGTTGCTGTAGTTACCAGGTCTGTAAAATTTCTGGGTTTTTTTTTCCCTCAATTTACTCCAATATATTTGCTCTCTGTCGAATTAGATGAAACACGGAAAAAATCTACCATCTTGTCTTGCTGTTATGGAAAAAAAAAAAAAGTAGTTTTGGCTACAACTTTTCCTATTTTTCGCAGGCGATTTCACTTTCATAAAGTGAAATGTAATACAGATATTGCATGCAGAACGAGATCGACAGTATCTAAGGGTTGGATAGCCTAACTTTAGATATACTCTGAGCTTATTTCGCTGGACAGTAGTCCGCGAGACGGTTTTGCTAATCCCGTCTCAACAAAATGTTTCTATTATACATAAAAAAAAAAATACTTTTATAAAGTCCTTGTGTTCATAATTCCAATTAGAAATCATGTAGACTCCACTATGGATGATATTATTATTATTATTATTATTATGCTAACAAAGTTGGTCCCAGGAAATGACAGCTGGAAAGGGCTGTCTAGATGAGTCTAGAAGCTTCTAACGTTATAAACAGCAAATCTGCAAAATATCTGCTGCTAGAGATTATCTTTTCCGATGACAACAAAAGCTTAAATTGTAAATACCACAGTTAATTACACGTTGGTGCATTTCGAGTTTAATCTTTTATATAAAAATCTTTTTTTTTTTTGGCATTTTAAAAATTCCTGGACTTGGGGAGACTTTCGTGCCTTTGCTCTCCTTTCCAAACTACATGTAGAAGTTTTTGCAAAAGAAGTCATAAAATGGGATAACTAATATTATAAATAACATCTCGGGGCTGAAATTCGGATAACAAATTCAGACAAAGAATTGTATTAAATTTAGCCTCCAACTTGGTGTCCGAGCTAATTGAGGATGAGTAAGATGCTCGAGGCGTTCGTCACGAGAGGATGCGCTTTAAATTTAATTAAGATCAGAAACAACACCAGAAATGTCCCAATATACCAACAACAAAAAAATGGTTGCTACTGGGTTGTAAGATGATAACTAATATCTCATGTACAACGACAATAATGGTCTTTATAAATCGCTTTTATCTAATGACGTTAAAAATGTGCTACTAAGAATTGTCACTAAAAGTATCAACAGAAACACCACTGAATATATAATTAAGCAATTAGTAATCGTGGTTATATGAAGGATTGCAATATCTTTCTACATTCAAGATATATCAATTTAGAGAAGAAACTACAAAAGAGGCCAAATGTAAGATAATAATGACATGGAATTTTCAAGTTTATTAAGTGATGTATTGTAGCTAATATTGCCACACACACACACACGTGTGTATATATATATATATATATATATATATATATATATATATATATATATATATATTTAGTATGAGAAGATAACTGATCCAAGATCAAGAGATATCGGTATAATTTTTTCTTATAATGTTAATGCTGCATGAATAAATTGGAGGAGTAGATCCATGCTGAATATTTTTTTTTGGTTAAAAGGAGAAATACTATATATAATAAACCGTCCTGGTCATACAATAAGTTGCAACCTTATATAACATACAAGAAACGTAAAATACTGGGAGCTAAACATTGTCCACCATTCAAGAATAGATCGAAAAGCATTTAAACCATGCTAAATACCGGGAACTAAACATGCTAAATATTTAAATCAATAGGGTCGATGTTAATTTCGTGAAAATCTTTTTGCCTCACCTTTTAATGATAGATAGATAGATAAATGCCATATGCATGGAAGCTAATAATATCACATCACTCACAACTTAGTTAAGTTGCTAACAATAACTATTCGTCCGTTTTGTCGGCGTGGTCGGTTTGGATTCTCCCCCCCCCCCCCCCCCCCTCGCTCTTATTCCTAATGAACTTTGTCGTCCAACCCATTATGGAGTGGACATTAGTCCCATTATGGCATGAATGGTGATTTACCATATGTGCAAACTTTCGTCCCATAATGGAATAAACAAATGAAAATAATTTTTTAAAAAAAAAAGTGAATTGATCCGCTCATTTGTGATAGATGGACAATGAGATTGTGCTAGTAACATAACTTAAGTTGCCAAAGCGGACAAGAGATCAACTTCCCATTATATTTACAAGAGTGTATTTGGATGAGGTAATTGAACTGAAAATTTCACTTTTACAGATAATTTGAAAATACATGGGACAAAATCCTTTGTTTGGATTATGATGAGATGAATTTACTAAATTCTAAGAGAGATTTAAAAAAGAAATTTGGCGTACTAAAATCTCTTGTATAAATAATTAGTCAAGGCTAATTTTTTATCAAATCTTTTCCACAAATGTAGGGATAAAATGACACTTTTTTATCTCCATAATTATAGCTACATTTTTCCGTAAAAAGGAGAATTCTCTCTCATTAGTTGTATCCATACACCATCAAATATCTGGGTTAAATTTTTTAGATGTAAATCTACAAATATAATACTCGCTTATACAAACTACTCAAACACCAAATTTGCAATTTCATAAAATTGTAAATCAACGATTTAAAAATTGAATGGATTTTAAATGTAAGGTACTAACACACTATAAGTGTTTCGCGTCTAGTCGAAGAAATTTATTGAGATTAAGGGTTATATAGAAAAAGAAATGTAACTTTGAAATATGCTCTAGAACCCACTACAATGGTAGGCGCTCTCCAATCTTGCATTAAGGTATTTTGAGAAAGTAGATAAAGAATTATATTATATATATTATATATATGAAAGATGAAACTGAGAGAATGTAACATTCTTATTCTTACTTGACATGACTCATTTTATGTCATTTTACACTCAATTAATCAAATAAATTTTACATTTATCTCTCTTCCATGTCAAAATGTCCTGCTTAAAAACAAATCTCTCTCTCTCTCTCTCTCTCTCTCTTAATTTTATATATCTCATTCAAATGTTGAAACTTTCTATATTATATACAAGTTTAATATGTTTTCACAATCTAACAAATTAATTTATCTCCTTTTATTTTATTGTAAGTCATCTAAATGTATGCATAAAACAATATCTATGTATGTATATATGTCTGTATATACATATAATTATCCCCTATATTTTTATTTTCTCTTGTATCGCCATAACTTTTTATACTCTTCTTGTGAGTTTTATTAATAAAAATTTCAATACATGAGCTATTATTATTGTTAATAAAAGTGATAGAAAACTCACAAGAAGATGAAAATAGCATTATTTATTATTGATATTTGATATATAAATATAAACTTTTAATATTTATTACTCTTGTGCAAAATTAATACCAGTTTGTAATGAAAATGTAATCACATATGACGTAAAATGCCTAAAGTGCTGTCCTCGCCGTAATGGATTCTAATTTCAGCGACACCAACTACACATATTTGTTGCTAAAGTTTACTAGGCACCTAAAAAGGTCTACTGAAAAGACTTAAAATATTAAAAACAAAAAAGTGAAAGGAAAGTGGACTAAAAGAGGAAGAGTTCTAGTAGTCTCTAGGCCGACCCCCCAAATTCCAGATGCCTCTTCCCACATTCACAAAAGCTCCCCTCAACCCCCACTTCGTCCTTCGTATCAAGCACAAATCAGTGATCGCATTCGCCCAGATTTACGCAGAAAACCCATCAAGAATTCCCAACAAACGTTCATCAAACTCTCAGTTCAATCGTTCCTCATTAAAAGGTTATATTTCCTACCTCTCTACGTTGTTCTTTTCTTGCTCTGTTTCACTTCTTAATCATAGAATCGTTGTGCATGTGGGCATTTCCGTTGCCGGTTATCGCAATCTATGCTGTCAATGTTTTAATTATTTGTTAACTTACATGCCGTTTTGGGATCCTCGTTAACATCTTTGTCATTCAATTTGCTTACCCAGTTTATAAGCTCTGCTTCGGTTTCTTTTATTTATTTTTGCTTGGAGTAATTGTCCATGAATCAAATGATTGAAAAAAATTTAGGAACGTGGGTTTGTGGGCATTGTTTTCATGTTTACGTAGACATTTTATTGGGTACTGGGTTGCCTTGGAGTACTCTGCTCTGCCGATAGAGAAGTAGTTAGAGGGCTGACATTGCCATATTGCATGTGCATCGGTTGTTCTAAGTGATTTTTAAAGTAATCTTTGCTTGTTTATGTATCAGGAAGAATTAAGAATTGTGACCGGAGTTATAAGATTTGAATCTTTTAGTCTATTTAACTTTTGTTCCATTTGACTTTTGTGCGCCACTTTTAGGACAGAAACGCAGCAGTAAATGCGGTTTACATGTTGAAATTTTACCTTAGGAATTCTTAGGGGATTATTACATAATTTCTCTAATTGCTATATCATCTGTTCATCATATTAGAACACATCCTCCTACACTTGCAGTGCGTTGCCCTTTCCTGTGTACTAACTTACGTTTTGGCGTAATCAGTTTTATATATGGTTACTTAGCTATGGTTTCTAACAGTTTTTGTAGGAAGTGATATTCATCATGAATCCTGATAGCTTTACACACAAGACAAGGGAGACCCTTAGTGGGGCTTATGAACTTGCTGCAAATGCTGGACATGCACAGATTACGCCGCTCCATCTAGCCGCGTTTCTGATCTCTGATCGCAATGGGATCTTCCGCCAAGCAATTGCCAGTGCCAGTGCCAGTGAGGAGGCTGCAAATTCAGTTGAGAGAGTCCTCAATCGCGCAATACAGAAACTTCCATCTCAATCGCCTCCTCCTGACGAAGTCCCAGCAAGCACTTCGTTGACCAAGGTGTTTCGACGAGCACAATCCTCACAGAAGTCCCGTGGCGACACACATTTGGCAATCGATCAGCTAATCTTGGGTCTTCTGGAGGATTCCCAGATTGGGGACCTTTTCAAAGAAGCTGGGGTTAGTACAGCAAGAGTGAAATCGGAGGTCGAGAAGCTTCGTGGGAAGGAGGGTAAGAAGGTTCAAAGTGCGACTGGGGATACTACATATCAGGCTCTTAAGACCTACGGGCGTGACCTTGTAGAGCAGGCTGGGAAACTTGACCCAGTCATTGGAAGAGATGAAGAGATTAGGAGGGTTATTAGGATTCTCTCAAGAAGAACCAAGAACAATCCCGTTCTTATTGGAGAGCCTGGTGTGGGTAAAACAGCGGTGGCTGAAGGCTTAGCTCAGAGGATTGTTAAAGGTGATGTTCCTAGTAATCTTATAGATGTTAGGGTCATAGCCTTGGATATGGGGGCCTTAGTTGCAGGAGCGAAATATCGAGGAGAATTTGAGGAGAGATTAAAAGCTGTTTTGAAGGAAGTGGAAGATGCTGAAGGAAAAGTCATCCTGTTTATTGACGAAATCCACCTTGTTCTTGGTGCTGGCCGAACCGAGGGATCCATGGATGCTGCGAACCTCTTTAAGCCAATGCTCGCTAGAGGCCAGCTAAGATGCATTGGCGCGACAACACTGGAGGAGTATAGGAAATATGTGGAGAAAGATGCTGCCTTTGAGAGGCGTTTCCAGCAGGTTTATGTGGCTGAACCTAGTGTTGCTGACACAATTAGCATTCTTCGAGGGCTGAAGGAGAAGTATGAAGGACATCACGGTGTTAGGATTCAGGATCGAGCTCTTGTGGTTGCAGCACAATTGTCAAGCCGATACATAACTGGTATGAATTGCATATTTCCAATTCTATGAGCCATTAAGCTGCATTTTTAAACGTACTCTTTATAAACCACATATCAGCTCTTCTGGAACCTTTCGAAGCTTCTTGTTGGCATTATTAGTTGTTCTTGGCAAGGGCCTCTGTGGACTAACTTTATGGACTTAAACAATGTGGGTATCCGAATGGACTCTTTGTTAAACTGTGACCAATTGAAATGGTTTACTAGGTTTTATTTTCTGCATGGTTACATGCTGTTAAATTCTGATTTTAGAGTTTGCAGTATTGCAAAAGTTATCTTGTACATCTCAGTGCCCCGTTTTTGCCTAAGGCATTAATGCAAAACATAAATCTCTACGCAAGGCAATGTTTAAACACTAATTTGAGTTTTTATTTGAAATTTGATTAGGGCGGCATTTGCCCGACAAGGCAATTGATCTTGTAGACGAAGCTTGTGCAAATGTCAGAGTGCAGCTTGATAGTCAGCCTGAAGAAATTGATAATCTTGAAAGGAGGATTATGCAATTAGAAATTGAGCATCATGCTCTTGAGAAGGAGAAAGACAAAGCTAGCAAGGCGCGTCTTGATGAAGTAAGTTTATTGTCATGGTTTGTTTTAGTTAGCTGGGAGGGTTGTCATTAATCCTTACTATCTCATCTTGTATTTGAATCTGAATTTTTGCCAACAATTAGGTAAACAGAGAGCTTAGTGATTTGAAAGAGAAACTTCAGCCATTGAAGATGAAGTATCAAAAGGAGAAGGAAAGGATAGATGAGATTCGCCGTCTCAAACAGAAGCGGGAAGAGCTCTTGTTTGCTGCAGAGGAAGCTCAAAGAAGATTTGATTTAGCTAGAGCCGCCGACTTGAGATTTGGAGCAATTCAGGAGGTGGAGGCCGCCTTGGCAAAGCTTGAAGAGAGTACAGATGAGAATTTGATGCTCAGTGAGGCTGTTGGACCTGAACAAATTGCTGAAGTTGTGAGTCGCTGGACTGGTATACCAGTCACGAGGCTTGGCCAGAATGAAAAAGAAAGGCTGATTGGTCTTGCTGAGAGGTTGCATAAAAGAGTGGTGGGACAAGATCAAGCTGTTAGTGCTGTTGCAGAGGCTGTGTTGAGGTCAAGGGCTGGTTTAGGAAGGGCACAACAGCCTACTGGTTCATTCCTCTTCCTGGGTCCGACCGGTGTTGGAAAGACGGAGCTCGCTAAGGCTCTTGCAGAGCAATTATTTGATGATGAAAACCTGCTAGTGAGGATCGACATGTCTGAATATATGGAGCAACACTCGGTTGCGCGATTAATTGGGGCTCCACCTGGGTAAGCGACCTTTTTTCCCCTATGTTTTGCTCAAATTGTTCTTTATGTACACCGGGATATGATTGGTAACTCAAATTGTGGTAATCCTCAGATATGTTGGGCACGAGGAAGGAGGACAACTCACAGAGGCTGTCAGGAGGCGGCCTTATAGTGTCGTGCTTTTCGACGAAGTAGAGAAAGCACACCCTACTGTATTCAATACTCTGCTTCAAGTTTTGGATGATGGAAGGTTGACAGACGGCCAAGGTCGTACTGTGGACTTCACCAACACCGTGATCATTATGACTTCAAACCTTGGAGCCGAGTATCTCTTAGCAGGACTAATGGGCAAGTGTACAATGGAGAGTGCCCGTGATATGGTGATGCAAGAGGTTAGCTCTCAAAGTGACTTCTTTGCTCGTATTCGGTACATTTTGTAGGATCTGAAATAAATGTTGGGCGATTTAAAATACTTGTGGTTTTTTACAGGTTAGGAAGCACTTCAAGCCCGAGTTGCTGAACCGGCTCGATGAGATTGTGGTTTTCGATCCTCTTTCCCATGAACAATTGAGAAAAGTTGCCAGGCTTCAGTTGAAGGATATCGCACTTCGCCTGGCAGAGAGGGGTATTGCCTTGGGTGTTACTGAAGCAGCATTGGATGTCATACTGGCAGAGAGTTATGACCCGGTGAGTACATTCGATCATCTTTTTTATGGCTTTGCGGCATGATCCATCGAGTTTCTTGTAGAATCTAAATCATGTGCTTGCTATCAGGTTTTTGGTGCAAGACCTATAAGGAGATGGCTAGAAAGGAAGGTGGTGACCGAGTTATCGAAGATGCTCATCATGGAGCAGATTGATGAGAACTCTACGGTCTACATAGATGCTGGGCCGAAAGGGAAAGGTTTGACATATCGGGTAGAGAAGAATGGGGGGCTTGTGAATGCTGCCACTGGACAGAAATCTGATATACTGATTCAAATCCCGAATAGTAATGGACCTCCGAGTGCTGCTACTCAGGCGGTGAAGAGGATGAAGATCGAGGAAATGGATGAGGATGATGAGATGGACGGGTAAATAAATGTGGGGAAGTACACTCATGAGGCCCAAATGTTAAGGTTTCTTATTGTTGTTGAATGGTTTGGTTTTGCTGTAGGTTTATAAAGGACAGTTTTTGCTCTTGGTTGTTCCAAAATATAAAAGCTAATAGGTGGTCTCCCCATCCTATGTAACCAATCCAATATGAATGTTAAAATGGTCGTTTTGTCTTTTTGAATTCTGGGCGTCACTTTTCCTGTACATCTGTGGTGACTTCTTGATTGTAACGACTTTTTGGGTTAATCTGGTTGCCTAATTGTTTCTTCTTACTTATTACCTTTTGTGGGGATGTTATAGGACTTTAACTGGATAAGGACCACTTTACAAGCAGTTGTTTGAGACCAAATATGTCCAACTATTAGCTGTTCACAGTACAGATTGATCTATGCCCAGAGTCGATGATGATTTCTTCTCCGTGATTAAGAATGCCGTTAACGATCATGTCTAATAAAACTTGTGGGCATACTCGGGAGGACGAGGACCCTTGTGAACTGATGGTGTGTGCATTTCGTGGAAGAGCAGAAGGCAGTGGAGGCTGAATTTGATGGCAACCATGGTAATGAGGGCACGAGTCAGGGGAAACTGCTGGGCTTTGTTTAGGTGGTTGAGCTTGGTTCATGTGTTTGCAGTTGGATTTGGGTTTGGGGTGTGTGGGCACCTTCTATCAAGTAAGAGGGTTGTTTTGTATGTTTTGGGTGGTGTATGGTGTGCTCTTTTGCAGGTTAGGCTCTCCCTCAAGGTCCTGGGTTCTTTTGGGGGTAGAAGGAGTTTCAGTCTCTTGCTGGTTTGCTTAAAGGTCTTGTGGGGTTTGTTTTATTGTCTTCTGTGTCTATGTTTTGTTGGCAGTGGGAAGGCGTCCCTCGAGAGTGTTTGAGATAGATTTTAGAATAGTAAAATTTGATTGTATTCAGTTTAAGTCAGTTTTGAAGTATTTGATAAAAAAAAAGGGGTAAACTGATTAAATTTGACTCAATGTACTCAAACATAAGTTCAGAATTTTCATGTTCTTAGATTTGATTTAACCAATTTTGTACAAACATGATTAATAAAAATCAGTTACCAAAATTTCTTCAAATATTAACCGACATTTAATGTTTTATTTAAATCTGGACACACATGGTAAGTTTGTCAAACTAATCTTATTTCCATCCTTTCTTATCCAAGCACCTACGTTGTTTTCGTTGAAGAGATTCTTTACTTGGATTCCATTAGGGAGTTGAACGGTGAAAATAAAGTTATGCGACTTTGTTCTGTTTCTAATATTTGCCATTTAGTACCATTTCATATGAATCGGTTCTTCCAACAAAAAAAAAAAAAAGGAAATAGAAAGGCACATCCACATACTCAGATGCACACACAAAATATTGGGTAGTGTCCTTGATCAAAATCGAAATTGAGGATAGTTGAGCTCAGTTATTCGTTGTTGCTGCAAGGGGTATCCGTTATTAAGGCTGAAATGCAATTCTGCAATGAAATGTACTTCTTAGATGATGACCTCTCACCTGTTGCTGAATCAAGTATCATCAAGACTAGTATCCAATTCTTAGATGAACACAATATTCAAACAATCTTTTCCCAGCTCCTCCTAACGTTAGAAGAGTAATAATGTCATAATTTACTCATTCTTTTCTAAGAAATTTGAAGAGATTCAATATTGTGATTTTTATTTGATTAGACTTATCGTTAAAGTTATAATAAAATATCTAAAATCAAAACAAGCGATGCAACTTTTTTAAAATTAACATTACTTTGACAAACGTCGTTATAACGTTCACATCGACGGTACAAGCGGAATGGTTCAGGGCAGGTATGAGTGACTGGTGAGGTGTGACGTCCGACCTTGAGCTTAGTTTATTAGCCTTTTTGTCAAACTTCACATTTTGCTGTCTAAAGCTATCAACTACCCTTCTTGCCAGTGGATTACGTTGCTCTTCTTCTGCCCATGTATCTTTGTGTGACTGCACTTTAATTTCGTACCCAATGTCTGATGATTCTCATGGAACAACGTTGGAGAATGACTAGTAGTTTTTCTTCAATGCATCTGTGGGGTACACAAAAAAGCGAGTCCTTGCTGTCACAAAAAAGATCGCTAAATATAGGGCCGTTAACGAGACAGGTTAAAGATACTAAAAGCTTGATCGAAGAATGCCACTAACAGTTTTGCTTTCGGTTTGGACCAATTATCGTGGGTTTACCGAAAGTTTGCCTGAACTCTTCTGATAATTTTGCTGACCATTTTGAACTTTGTGTCATGGTTAACTGATCATTGAAGTCAATCTTGGATGGCCATTAGATAATATTGTCAAAATCAGAACATGTTAATTTTACCAAAACTTCATGTGCTAAATCATACATATAATTTATATAAGAAGTGCATATGGTAACTCATCACATGCTATGAAGAAAGTCCAATAACTCTATCACTACTTGCAACATGATATGATTCGAGTAGTCAGTGACCTGATGAGTATACTTTCTCAGTTGTTTTTATACGTTGACTTGCTTTTTAAATATGTTTAAGAGAACCAAAAACATATTAACTCTTGCTTTCAGTTTTTTTTGGGTGTAAGATCTATTAGGAGTAGCTATTAAGAAATTAAGGTAGTGACAGAGTTGTCAAAGGTGCTTGTCAGGGAGGAGATTGAAGAAATCTCGACCGTTCGCATAATGCCGGGCCGGGGGTGAGAGGGAAAGGTCTGACATAACGCGTAGAAGGGAATGTCACATCCCATGCATATAGTGGACATCCGAGCGATGCTACTCGGGCGGTGAAGCAGATGAACATAGATGAAGTTGATGATGACCATGAAATGGACAGGTAAACTAATCTGGGAGAGGGAAGGTCTAAAGGTTTAAATGCTTATGGTTCACTGAGGGATGCTGCTGTTTGGTGTGTTTATTAAGAGGTGACGGTTTGTTCCGGCCGGTCTTTTCTTGCGCCCTTGGACGTTTAGCTTGGAAAACCTAACAATATGGTGTCACCCATACTAAAACCCTTTTTGCTGGATTAGGACCCCTACAAGGTCTAGTTTCTCGAAAGCATGTATGTCCAACTTTGGCTGGTGAATTTGGATATCTTTTGGAGTTGCATTTGCACTTTCTATGACTATCTTCACAGTGGAGGCTACATTGAGTTTGATGTGAACCATAGTGAGGAGGGCACGAGTCAGCCTGAAGTTGAGTTTGAACAATGGGGCTGTAAACGATGGGGTTGTCAAGCTCAAGGCTTACAAGCGTATGAAGAGGGTTGGTGCTTTTTTTGGAGGAGGTCTTGAGGATGCTCCGAGTGAGCAAGGGGTAACTGCTGGTGCTTAGTTTAAATGGTTAAGATTGGTTCATGTGTTTGCAGTTCGATTTAGGTTGCGGTAGGTTGCGGAACGTAGGCACCTTTTATCAAGTAAGAGGATTGTTTGTTTGTTTTGGGTGGTGTATGGTGTGTGCTCCTTTGCAGGTTATGCCCTCCATGGTTTTGGGTTCTTTTGGAGGTAGGACTTTGGGAGTTTGGGAGTCTATTGCTGGTGTACTTTTATAACTATCTTGTATATCTTCGTCTTGTTGGCAGTGGGAAAGTGTTCTTAGCGAGTGTTTGCGATTAATCTAAAATGGTTAAACTTGATTATATCCAGATTAAATCAATTTTGAACTGTTGGCTAAAAAAATGTACACTGATTAAATATGCTTGAATTCGCTCAAAACTTATTAAATCAAAAATCTTCATTTCTTTAGATTATGATTTCATCAATTTTGGATAATCTAGGTTTGACCAAGAGGATAATGAAAATATTCTTACATATATACAAACACTTCATCTCCCATTTAAATTTTAAATACGCTGTATAATAAGTTTGTCATACTAAACCTACTTTCATGTTTTTTTATCCAAACACCCTCAATAACTTTTAGCCAATTGTGTTTAAAATAAATTAAAGTTGATTTTAAAAATTGATTTTGATTCAATCTACTTTCTTAGGGCGCTTATTGTTAAAGAAATTCCTTACTTGTATTCTACTTTGGATTTGAAAAGTCACAATGGAGCTCGATGACATGGTTTTTTTTTTTTCTGTAATCTTTGCCATTACTTTTCTTCTAGTACTATTTTATATTTATCAGTTCTCTAAAAAAAAAAAATTGCGCACACACGCGCGCACATCTTTTATCCAAATCGAAAACAAGGATTTACGAGTTCAATTACTCGTTGCTGAAATTAGTCTCCGTTGTTAGGGCTAAAATCCAATTTTTGGAATGAAATGTACTTCTTAGACAAGGAGCTCTCACCCCTGTTGCTAGATCAAGTATTATTCTTAGATGCACACGATATTTGAACGATTTTCTCCCACATCCTCCCAACGTGAGAAAAATAATGTCAAACTTTACACCTTCTTTGCTAAGAAAAGTCATTATTAACGCTCACATCAACAATATAAGTGGAGTGGCAATGCTTTCGGTGAAGTTGGGTATGAGTGACCGGTGAGGCGTGACATCCGACCTTGAGCTTTATTTATTAGTCCTTTTGTCGGACTGCACATTGTGCTGTCTAAAGTATCAACGTACTCCCCTTTCTTACCTCTTGCTAGTGAATTGCGTTGCTCTTCTTCTACTACCCATGTATCTTTGTTTGGCTGCAATTTAATTTCGTTCATGTATCACCTTGATCTTGTTGCTAAAGTGGATTTAGAGAAGTAGAACCAGACCTATAAACGTCACGTTGAAGCTATTAAAAGTGAAGCTGAAATGATAAAAGTAGAGCTCCTACATTACTTTGCAAATAGTAGGGAATGGTCAAGTGAATAAAGAAAACCATTGAAAAGGTGGTACATGACACAAACAATCTACTCTTTTCAGGCTTTTCACTTCCAGTAATTTGAGCTCCAAAGGTGTCTCCTAAAAGGTTTTATATTGCGATGCTTATGAGGTCTTTAGTGACAAAACTGAAGCTCAAAGGGTGAACGGTGAAATTCAAAGAGCGATTCCCTGTCTTTTCAGTCACATTAATTAACATCAAACTCCAAGAGGAAAGCCCGGAGTGCGTGCTGCCAAGCGCAGGCCCTGAGCTTGGAAAAACTTGATTGAAAAATACCACAAACAGTTTCGTTTTTGACCAATTATCATGGGTTTACCGAAAGTTTGCCTGAACCTTATGATCCCTTTTGCTGACTATTTTGAACTAATTTGTGTTATGGTCTACTGATCATTCAAGCTAATCTCAAATGGCCGTTAAATAATACCAACTTAACGAGAACAAGTTAAATTTAGCAAAACTCACGGTGCTATAAGAAGTGCAAATAGTAACTTACCGTATTATGAAAGAAGCAGAACAACTCTGTTAGTACTTGCAACATGATATGATTGGAGTGGTGGTTAGTGACCCGATGGTTATACTTTCCGCAATAATTTTTTAATTCCACGTCCTTTTTTATAATGTTAAAGAGCAACTGAAAACATATTAACTCTTGCTTTTAGGCTTTTTGGTGCAAGACCTATTAGATGTATAGCAAGAAAGGCGGTGACAGAGTTGTCAAAGGAGCTTTTTAGGGAGGAGATTGACGAAAACTCTCAACTGTCCGACTGAGAAAGGTGGTGAGAGGGAAAGGTTTGACGTATCGTGTAGAAGCGCATGTCAAATCCGATATATATATATATATATAGTGGGACATTTGAGTGATGCTACCCGGGCGGTACGTGGAGCAGACGAACATCGAGGAAATTGTCCACGACGTGGAGAAGGAAGGTCTAAAGGTTTGAATGCTCAAGGTTCACCGAGGGATGCTGTTGCTGTTGAAAGGGATGGTTTGGTCTGGTGTGTTATTAAGAGGAGAAGGTTTAAATACGTTATGTCACACACTTTAATTAAGACCCCCTTTGCTATATTAGGACTACTACGAGGATTAGTTTCTCGGAAGCATGTATGTCCAACGTTGGCCAGTCAAAGTGGGATTTTTTTTTGGAGTTGCCTTTGCACGTTCTGTTAACTATCTTCACAGTTATTAGTTCTTGTGGAACCAAATTAAAGTTGTTGCTACTTAATTAGGATAGCCCACTTGTCAATAAACATGTATGTGTTGCTAAAAGACAACATTTGACTCACAACAAATACACTTTTTAGACAATAATTACCTAAGCATATGGCAACCTCCATTCGGTTTCTCAAAGAAACTCTGAAAATCTGAGGCCTAAGCTCTGTTTGGTAACGTTTATTTTTTTTCAGTTTTTTCTCTAATTTTATAAACTGTAAAAGATAAACGCATTTGATATACAGTTTTATTTTTTTTCCTTCAGTTTTGAAAATAAGACTGCTTTTGAAAACTCTCATTTAAGAGTTTTGAGTTTTGATTTTTATTTTGAGACCACCACCACCACCTCTCACCACTACAGCCACCGCCCATCTTTGCCGGCGACCTCCGGCCACTGCAACCTGCAGACGACCCTTGCTGGCTGGTAGCCACCGCCGACGACCGCAGGCGACCACCAGCGGCTGGCAGTAGGTAGCCACTGCCGATGACCGCCGACCCCGAGCACTGCCACGCCCTACCACTGCCACTACAAACCATCACCAAAAGAAAAAAACTAAAAATAAAAACTGGATAATTAGCACCCATTTGTTTTTGTAAAAAAAAATAAAAATTTAAGCTGATTTTTGTTTTTATTTTTTTAAAAACAGAAAACCAAAATTGAAAGTGATTTCAAACGCTACCATAGTCTTACTGTTTCTATTCTCAATGTCTCCACCTTAAATCTATTTAGATTTCTACCCTTGACAACATCCATCACTTTCAATAACTATTTATATTTATATCTATATCTATATCTATACATATATAAAAGCATGTATGAACTTAAATAACTAATCTTTTTTTTTCCTTAAAATACATTTATTAATTTGAAGTCTTTATAAAAGATTAGTGATGATTAGGGGTGTTTTTGACTTAAAATTTTTCTTTTTCATTAAGTACCCTTTTGGGATAAGAGTGTTATTAAAAAGTAATGGTGTTTTCAATTTCTCAAAGGATATCAAGTTTTTTTTCCCTTAAAATACCTTTACTGAAAAATATGCTCTTATTAGAAGTAAGGATTGTTTTGACTTTTACTAAAAAAAAAACTTAAAGTACTCTTTTTAGCATATATGTTTTTATTAGAGTTAAGGACTATTTTAACTTTTACTAAAGAAAAATAGAAAAAATCCAATAAATCACTCCTAAACTTTTGTGCATGCTCTTTGAACATCGTTACTAAAAACATTCTATCAAAAAATATATTCATTCACGTTAAAACTAATATATACCCTATAGCTACCATATCTTCTTCATCAAATTTGATTGAAGTAAATAAGTTGCACATGGTAAAATTTTATAGCCTTTTAATTATTGTGCATATATATAGATTTCAATACAAACATAATAATATATATAATAATTTATAAAAGCTAACAAACTAGAGTTGAACACTGCGTAGCCCAAACTTTATGTACAATTTCTCATACTATCAGGAAATATCAACTTGTATCAAGTTACAAATTATTCTCCCTTCCAAAAGCACAATGAAAGCTAATTCCGTGTATCAGTGCCATGACAAGGTTATATTGCGTTAGAAGGCGCGGTGATTTCTTATAGTTACTCCTCGTGTAGAAGAGAGGATCGAAATCTGCATCTCTGAGCTACACTGAAGTTGGATATAGGGAACATTGCAATTATTCGAGTGTTAGTTGGCGAAGGTAGGTGGGAGTTATGGTGTGAGGTGTCCTAACTGGTCGGCCTTAAACTTATGCTTCTTCTTACTTCCCGCTTGTGCTCGCATCATGTTATTGCCTGCTGAAAAGAAAGTCCTCGTCCTCGTTGGCTATTTGATGTCCGAAAGTTTTCTGCCTTGGCAAGAAAGATTTGAAGGATTTCTTAGGACGGGAGACCTTATCACCTTGTTCTCGCGATCAACTAATTAAAGAGAGTCGTTACTGGGCCAGCCAAGTATATGTTACCAAGTTACGTTGCTCCTCTCCTGCCAATGTAATTTGTTTGACTCCGTATAATGATTCTTGTGGATGTGCAAGCAACACCAAGTCCAGTCAATGCATCTTGGGATCCACAAAGAAGTGAGGCCTTGGTGGCACAAAAGGGTTCTCTTACCAAGACTCTTCACGGGTCACTTCGTCGTCTTCATGCTTTCAGATTTTGGGAACTAGAACCAGACACGCAAAACATCAGGACTAGCCAAGACGTAGTTAAGAGCTGCTTTTTGGTGTTTGATAGGCCGTGGGTTGCTGATATCACTGAGGAAGCACCCACCTTGGTAGGAAGTTCCTCCATCCACATAGTGGGATCTTGGAGCTTGTTTGCCGTGCCAGCAAGCTTGCGAGCCACTTGCTTGGTACTTGCAGCTGCCAACCTTGTCCCTGCAGCTTCCGCTCGATACAGGAGTACATAGAGTCAGAAAACATCGAACTCCATGAGTAACACCCTACTTACATGCTGCCAAACACAAACCCCATAAGCTCGCTTCTGTTAAAAAAAATTGATCAATACCGAAAGACTATTTTACTGAATCCAGCAAGAAGAAGAAGAAGAAGTAAAAATAAAAAAGGTTCAGTGTGTGTCCAACAGACTTGCATTTACTTACACGACCAGACATATTTAGTGCAGCAGTAACTGCTTTTTCCTCTTATTTGAACAATCATATCCACACAACAGCTTTATCATTGGATTCTGCAAGAACCCAGAGGAAAAGCAGTCACATCCCTAGCAAGCAAGTGGAGAATCCTTTCCTCTCTATTTAACTAGGTTCAAAACTCTACAGTGCCTTGTCCGTGTTGCGCATGCTCCTCCTCTCGGTACTCCCTTTTGTTCTTGGGTACAAGAATATGTTGCCAGGAAAGAGTTACCTTTTGACCGAACTCGTGGGAGTGTCTCCGCACGTGAATTAGACACAAGTGCTAATTCATACGGTTCATCCGGCTGCGTCATCCCTCACCCCACTGTTGTCAGAGAACAAGCTTTTGACCTCCACGCTAAGCACTTCGGTGATCTACTCTCAGTGCAACCTACACCCGTGACATATATGGAAAAAAAATTAATTTTCATTCTGGTCTATCATGTCATCAGCTCCCAATCTTGTAAATTTTCATTCAGGTCTATCATGTCATCAGCTGCCAATCTTGTAAGCCAAACATCTCGGCCCTTCATTTTCTACAGTTGGGCAAGGTAGCTGGAAAGATCTTGTACAGCAAAAGGATGCAGTACAACATCGTCGAACAGGGAATCTGGTGCCACTTTTCCTCAATTAACGGTGATCATGATGGTGTGACACCTTGATCACCTATTTTCTGGAATTCTCTCAATCTCAATAGGTCCCACCGGTCCACCACATCATACCTCATTTCTATCAAGATAATTCCATCGTACTGGAGAAAATATTTAGTGAAAGATATGTCGCCATTTGAGGCTAAGAGAGACATACTTGATTATGTTACTATGTTCGTGTTTAGTAAATATAAATCCTCGTACAAAACTCAGTACGAAGTGTACTGTATGGTGAAGCATCGCAATGAGTATTTTTATTTGATTACGGGAAAAAGAAATATGTGGCAAGTCACTAATCAACTTAATGAAATGGTATTGAATCTTATTTACCGTATATTAATGGTACCAAAACACTTGATATCATGTCACACGTTGGTTCACTTGGCAGAATCATCCTAATTAAATATATTGACTAGTATAACCTAATCACATGTTCTAAGCATACTACATCGATCTTTGAGAAGACAAGGATTAATTGATAATTAAACCATGTCAGTTCTTCCCCAGTTCCTTAAACTCACAAAACAATAAGAACACAGCAGCAGGTCCCCTTACGGCAGACAAGCTCTTACTAGAGTTTTTTTACTTAATTAATACATATTTAATACTTAATTATCAATATACTCTATTTTGAAACTTATTTACCCGCATACCACATTTTTTAAAATCACTGTTTGAAACCACGATTTCGAAACAACGATTTCTCCCTTGAAATCGTGGTTTCAAACATCGATTTCTACTTTAACGTAAAAATCAAGTAGAATCGCTATTTGAAACAGCGATTTCTACTTTAAAATCGTGATTTCAAATAGCGATTTTCATAAGTGTGGCATGCAGATAAATAAGTTTCAAAATGAAGTAAATATTAATAATTAAGTATTAAATATATATTAATTAAGAAAAAACTCGCTCTTACTACCTAATTTCGAAGATAGAAGGTGCAAGTATTGACCGGATGGAGGAGAAGGCGCTAACAGTATCTTAAACGGCCATTTTACCTTACAAGATCCAAGGCAAAACTGAACACGAGAAAGAACAACGATAAGGATTCTAAACCCAAGTCCCAATTGGTAATGAGTAATGACTCCTTTGAAATTACTCCTTGCACTTAAGTGTGAGATATTGCTTTTAAATAAATAAATTATATTAAGTCATAATAACCTGTAAGATTCCAAGTCTCTCTCTCTCTCTCTCTCTCTCTCTCTCACACACACACACACACACACACACACACACACACACACACACAAGAAAATTACAGCTGAGAGAATGTGAA
The DNA here is from genome assembly GCA_033070095.1 of Escallonia herrerae. Classification (NCBI taxonomy): domain Eukaryota; kingdom Viridiplantae; phylum Streptophyta; class Magnoliopsida; order Escalloniales; family Escalloniaceae; genus Escallonia; species Escallonia herrerae. Next base: position 145,818 of record JAVXUP010001166.1, on the reverse strand, counting down.
TTTCTCTTTTTATACATGACATGCCTATTTTTATGTCATTTGGTATTCAACCAATCAAATAGATTCATTTTTCTCTCTTCCACGTCAACATGTCCTACTTTAAAACCAATCTCGTTTCTCACTTTTTCTTAATTTTAAAATATCTCGCTTTTGAATATTAAAACTTTCTTATATCTTACACCACAAGTCCAATATTTTCTCACAATTTAACAAACTTTAATCTCCTTCTTTCATTTTATTGTAAATCATATATGTCCATATATAATCATCTTTCATATTCATTTTATCTTATATTTCATAACTTTTTATACAAACCTTAATAGTGTGGTTACTATTATTGTTAACAAAATTGTAGAAAATTCATAAAAATATGAAAATAACATTATTATTATCACTGCTCAATTTTTTTTATTACTTTTGACATATAAGTCTGAATTTTTAGTATTTGTTACTTCCGTGTGTAATACAAGATCGATACCGGTGTATCCAAGATTCCTGAGAGCAACATACAGAGCCACACACCAACAAGGCCTGTGAAGTAAGACAAAAACACAGTCATTTATATCAATACTTTTATACTATATATAAACTCCAGTATTTTTTTTTTTTGGTGTAACATTACTTTTTGTATTACATAATTAGCCATTTAGAATGTTAACGCTTAATATCATAAGAATTTTTCAAAGTAGCACAAAACATATATTTAAATATTAGATAACTACACATGTTTGGTTCTTAGATTTTGGAATTATTTCTAAAAAATATAGTCAAAGTACATCCAAGGAAACCATGCTTGGTATTTTAAACGTCATTTCATTTTCGCACTCGAAGCACGTGTGCCACGATAAATGGCAAAAAATTAAAGCTTAGATAGTATATAAGTATTTATAATGACATGTTTGATTTTCGTAACTTAAATTTATAATGAAATGTTTGGTGATTTTTTTTGTTTTTTTTTATTGTTAGGGTCAGTTATAATTGCATTAACTAAAAATTTAAAAAAATTTGCCCTAATGTCTAAAAACATGCTCCTTGTTCTTTTTCTGAAAAGCCTTTCAAATTTAAACTCGATACTGATTCTTTAGCCGATTAACTTATTAAAGTTAAGAACTTACTTCTATTTCTAAATTCGTTGTTTAAGTTTTTTTTTTTTTCCATTTGTTGATAGAAACACAATGATTGTAAGTTCGTCAAAGTCAAATTTTTCTAGTGTGTAGAAAGATTTTTTTTCTTTGTATCATTTAGTTAAAAGTTGACAAATTGGGTGGATGCGTAAAGGGTATCCTTTGTTTTCATCACTTCGACAGGTATAAAAAAAATATTGTGAAATTTTGTTTTTGACAGCACTATTATTTTTTAGGTTTCGTAATTGTTGATTTCATCGTTTATAATCAAAAAGAAGAATCGCAAGAGGTTTTTCAAACCAAAAACGGCCTGTATCTTCATCTTTTTTATCAAGTATTTTTAACTTCTCATTTTCTTGATTCCCATCCAGATAATAAGTTTTATAAACTGGGCTGTGGAATTCATTTTTTGTTTTTTTACCTTCCGTTCACTTGATCTCTTCTTACCTACACACATATCTATGTTTTTCTTAATAAGTCTTGTTGCAAAGATAAATGGACAAAATCTTATGATTATGTGATCATATTCGCTTAGTAGTATGAGAATAATTGTTATGTTTTTGTTGGGTAAAGAAAGGTATTGGGTGAATCTTCAACTTCTCTTGATTAGTGGTGCAAACGTAGAGAAGTTATAGAAAAGAAGAGTTGGATTGTTGCATCACGAAGGCGGTGCATTAGAATCTATTGCACCAGTAAACTCCGTAGGGCGTAAACCGTCTTAAAGAGAGCGACCTAATCCGCGCCTCAATCCAGTAGTAATATAATTGTTTCTAAGGTGTTCAAGGTAAATCCTACGAACCCTTAATAGTACCTCGCGTGATAAGAACAAGTCGCGTTTCGAATAGGATTGAGGTAACTGTGTTTCTCATACTCACAACTAAGAGGTAAAAATGTTCTTATGATTTTCTTTACTCAATTTCTTTTATGTGAGCTTGCTTACATATTATATTAATTTTTGGAAACGATTTCCAAGTGATATTCGTAGTTGGTATAATTATCAAGGGAATGAAGTCGTTTGACATCAACATTTTTACTCCATTTCACCTGCTCCCTCTCCCTTGGTCTATATATTCGTAGTAAACTTCATTTTTGTTTTGCTTACCTTTTAGTGCTGGTATGGACTAAACTTGCATATATTTTCTTTAGTTGCATGTGTGCGCCGACAACTCCTAGTAGTTACTTGAAAACTGCAGCTAGCCGAAAGTAAGGTACTATATTACGTAGTCATCAAAAATTAGGCTCACAGTCCATAACCAACATCTGCTCCCAAGGATTTTTATTAGATGCTTTTATTTAACTGCAAATGTCTGAAGATGTAATACCCAAAGTTGGACGGGCTGAATCATCAATTACCAATATTGGAGGATGTTCTAGATGACTGAATTATAGAGCCTCCGATGAAGAAATAAGTAGAATTTTCTGCCTTCCCATATTTGTCATGGATGAAAAGTCAGAAACCAGTGCAAAATGATCCCTCCTTGGATACAGTTTACGGGCATGAAGTTGCTGCAAGCAATTCAGTGATTCACGAAGTTGATGGATGAACTCTGACTCGGATTATATAAAGAGTTGATTCCTTGTTTATGCTGATAACTTAAGTTAAGTTGCAACTGTTATCCATTCATTGCCAATGAGCAAGCCAAAACACTTTTTTCTTTAAAATTATTCATTGTCCACCCCAGTATGGGATGAAAGTCCCCACCAACGTTAATAAATCATGTAAGCTCATAATGTTATGGATGTCTGTTCCAAAATCGGACGAACACGAAGTTCACTTAAAAAAGTAAGGGGGTCAAGGTCGCTCACGTTGATAACTTAAAAAAGTAAGGGGGTCAAGGTCGCTCACGTTGATAAGTTGTCAGTTCTTCTTTATCTCTCTCTCTCTCTCTCTCTCTCTCTCTCACACACACACACACACATAAACGGATACTTCTTATAACTTAAAAAAAACTGCAAACGGGTCTTTTGGAATTTTTTTTAGTTTGTTAATTAGTGAAAATTATATTTAAAATATTTACGAAAACGTCACTAAATTGTAACATTAATGTATTGGTGTTTTTTTTTTTTTTGGGTTGTGTTTTTAACTTTTTGTGCTACCGGTTACCATAGTCTTTGTCTTTATCTTTTTCTTGCTCCATCTTTATTTTTTCAAATTTAAAATTACAAATCTTCATATTACAAAATACGTGAATAGATCAAGGTTATTATTATTATTTTTGTTAAAATTCTTATAGTAAGGTACTTATACAGGCACTATTATCCTCGTTTAATTAGTTATCATATTAGTAGCCGTATTTACATGTAGGAGTTACGCAAGAATAGTAATTTGTTATTGACGAACTTTATCAAATTAAATAAATCACTATGAATGGTAACATTATAAGACTAAATAAATCATATCTTATGTGAACTTGAACCTTTCAAAGTTTTCTATACTAGACCTCGATTTTTTTTATCACCATTTCGTCCTCCCAGTGGCGGAACTAGGATTTTACCTCACGGGATGCTAAAAATATATCGAAATCACTAAATTTTTTATAAGTAAAATAGTTATATAGAATTACAAGTGCCCACAAGTTTCATGAAGAATCTGGTTGGATATTAAACAAAAATAGCTCTGGTATGGGTCTACCATTGAAGAACCCGTGACGGAGCAAGCATGCACAAATGCGATGGTGGAATTGGGCTCACCCACAGGAATATTTTCATATTACCTAAATCCAAATTTCTTTCTATATCTCGTATTTTATTTTTTATTTTTTGTTTACTTCTTTGTGACTCCATCAATAATCTATCCTACCTACTATGAATGGGTGTAAATTATTTTCTGAACAAATATACTCTCCATATAATTATGAATCACTCAATTGCCACTCAAATAAAATTAAGGGAAAATTGCAAAAAACACCCTCATGGTTTGAGCCGTTTGCAAAAAGACCCATGTAGCTACAAAAGTTGCAAAGATACACCTGTGGTCACAGAAGTGTTGCAACCGTCAAAACAATCGTTCAAACTAACAGCAACAATGCGTTTGGTAGAGATTAATTCAACGAAATGACAAAGTTGCCCTCTATTGCTTCTTCTCTTCCCAAACCCTAATTTTCTTTCCTACTTTAATCACTTAAACCCAAACCGCCGCTACCTCCTACTCCACCCAATTGCCTGCTGCCATCAGTCCCTCAAGCCAAAACCCTAACCGCTCTCACCAAGCCCCATCCACCACCACCCCTCATTTCTGCCACCACCCAACCTTGTGCGTTTATGCTGTCGCAGCCCTGTCACCGTCCGTTGATGTATGCCTTTCACAATACCGCCGCCACCATCCCGTTTGCCAGCCACAACCAGGGCCACCATCAGCCCCACCCAATCTTGCTGCCGCCATCACCGCCCAAACTTATCGCACAAAAATTTGCACAAGCTAAGATTAATTTCAGTGTAGCCGCCGACAATTCGAACCTTAATCGTACAAACTAAGATCTAAGTTTTCAAATTGCAATGTGCAATTGAAACCCTAGATCTGACTTTATGCAATTTGGGTAAATCAGATCTAGGCTTAGATCTAGGGTTTCACAAACTTTGATGTTGCTGATTTGCCTGAATTGCACAAACTTAGATCTAGGGTTTCAATCGCACCTTGCGATTGAAACCCTAGAACTAAGTATGTGCGATTAGGGTTCGAATTGATACCTTTGATTAAAACCCTTTATTGTTGTTGACGTGGGTATGTGGTGTTTGGTTGTGCTGTAGTGGTGGTATGCGATGACGACGATGGGACTAGGCGGTGATGGCTACTGCGGCATTGGGAAGTAATGACGACATCGAGGTTGGGTCGGGGGTGTTGTGGTGATGGGATTGATGAGGCAGTGGCGACGATGGGTTTCGATGAGACAGGTGGCGACGGGGCCATCGTGGGTAAGGCAGGTGGCAGACGGGGTGGGAGTGATATAGGCAGTGGCGGCGACGGGTTTTGATTAGGCAGAGTTGTGGTGGTGATGAGAGAGAACTGCTTCGGCTTGTGAACACGACAGGCATGGCTGGGTGATGGTGGTAGGGGCGGCGTGGCTGTGAAAGAGAGAGGGCTTGGGCTTGTGTCCATGAATGGCAGGCTAGAGTGGCGGCGGTGTGGCTGGGGTGGTCTCTGCTGGAGACTTTTGTTGGCAGGGGTATTTTGGACAATATTTTCAATTCGTTACGAAAACCGTTGGTTGCAACACTTTTGCGACCACGGTGTATCTTTGCAACTTTTGTAAATACAGGAGTCTTTTGCAAATGGTTCAAACCACGAGGGTGTTTTTTGCAATTTCCCCTAAAATTAACATGCCTAAAATCTAGATCTTTCTAACAAGTCCATCCTTTTCACTTTCATAAAAGCTGCAATTAACACATGGATGCATCTTCCAACTTTTTTTTCTTTTTAAAAAAAATTTTCATTTTGAAAAAAAAAACATTTCATTCATAAGCCACTAAGACATCCAAATTTGCATTTGTCAAATGAGGTACATCTAAGTATATTTGCTTTGAACAGAGAGAATTTTTTTAGGGTTTAGTTGATAAGATTAAGACTTGAGCGGCATATTGCTTTGGTGCATGTCATGATAAACTCATCGTTAATTCCCTGACCATTTAATCACAACCATTGCCAATTCATGTAAGCAGACCATTGTCACAAGCAAGCTTGAACATTTAACATAGTCATTTCATTTCATTTCATTCAATCATTTGACCTAATTTGATATGCAATTAACTATGAAAATCAAAGAATCTCAAATACTCAATCTGATTGACAATCAACAACCTAAAATCCTCAACAATCTAACAATCTGAATGATCAATTAACAACCTAAAATTCCCAATCAATGCTCAATTACGAAAGAAATTGATTAATTTAATTTGAAAATGCGTACCTCAGGCAATTGACTGATTGACCGGTCTGGGGTCATTTCATTTGTAAAAGGAACAAAAAGTACTTGCATTACCATTCGATTAGAGATCTCTAAATAAACAATCACCATACAATCAAATACAATATGGTCAGAAAAAACCTGGATTGGATTTCAACTGCACAACTAGAGCTACCAGCAAAAAAAAAAAAAATTTTTTGTGCCGTTCTTACATTTTTTTCTGCCCACAGTTGATATATATATATATATATATATATATATATATATATATATATATATATATATTTGGTTGGCATCTTTTATGCCTTCCAAACTCCTAATCCTATTTTCTTGAATTTTTATAATTTTAAAATATAGCTTAATATGTATTAAATTTTGATTGTCCATAAAATAACTTTCAATCCCATGAACTCTAACCATCCAACCCTGTGATCTTCGTTCTTCTATTTCATAATTAATTAATACAATTTTTGGGCATAGCATTAGATTTAATTAACTCTGTTGGCACGGGTTTTAGCCGGTGTGTGTGTCTCTGTACATGTGTGTATGTGTATATGTTCATGGTCAAACCAATAAAAAAAGGCACAGGCTTTGCCAAGTGGCAGTGTGATTCTCCCTCGGCGTTCGAGGGTGTCGGAATAAAAGTTGTAACTGTTTGTGAATGAATGCACGGTGGCGGTGGCGGAGGATGGGGGCGTATTGAACGGTGGTTCTTGTTAGCTAAGGCTCGTGTTACCTTCCAGCATACGTACAAGTACAAATATAACGCTACCTACCCTTCCCTCATTCATGACAGACTCACCAGCCCCTTTTTATACCTACCCTTATTCTTTATAAAATCTCCCCCATTTTGGCCACCCAACAAAAGAAAAGTTAGTGAGACATGGCAACCGTAACACTTATATGCCTCAGTGCTCTTGTCGCTCTCCTCCTCTACTGCGTGATTAGTTTGCGTGCTCGGTACCCGCGGCCGCTGCCGCCGGGTCCCAAACCATGGCCTATTATCGGCAACCTCTCGCACCTCGGGACCAAGCCGCACCACTCGCTCGCGGCGCTGGCCAGGACCTACGGCCCGCTCATGCACCTCCGCCTCGGGTTCGTCCACGTCGTCGTGGCAGCGTCTGCGGCCACGGCGGCGCAGTTCCTGAAGATCCACGACGCGAACTTCTCTAGCCGGCCGCCCAACTCGGGCGCCAAGCATATTGCGTACAACTACCAGGACCTTGTGTTTGCGCCTTACGGCCCCCGGTGGCGCATGCTCAGGAAGATTTGCTCGGTCCATTTATTCTCGGCTAAGGCTCTTGATGATTTTCGTCACGTACGCCAGGTTTGACTCCTTAATCTTCGGTGTACTCACGTCAATATGTATGAGTTTTCTCGTACGGAAACCTGGACATCTTCCATGGTTTCTACTACGTTATGCATGTGAAGAACATACTCGTAGAGATATAGCGGAAATTCTGGAAAGAAAACAGTGAGGGGGGCCATTGTATTGAATAGATGATTCCAGTTTTAGTTTCAGGTGAGAGTTAAATTAGGATGTTCAGAGTTCATAAGGAAAGATCTCTCTCTTAGTTGGCTTAGGATTCGTAATGATTTGGAACACCGCTATCCTCTCGTCCCATAAAGATAACTGTAATCTTTCGTACAGTAATAATTAATAGTCGTTACATATTTTTAATATTTTTTATTTAGTCAAGCTCAATCGTACTGCTAAGAATTGTCGTTTAAAGTATCAAGAGAAAAGTTACTAATTATATTTAACAATCACTAAATATGGTTATACAAATACTTATAATTATCTATGAATAGCAACAAAAAGTTCGATGGCTCTGTATGAATTAGCTGTTTTTATCCATGTGACCCCATTCTTGATCGTGAAATATCAATTGCTTGTTGAACCCCATTAGATTACTTTTCTTTCCAATATAGGATCTCTTTATAAATTAGAATCATTTACCATCTTAGTGTCCGTCTGCCTCAGTTAGATTACTTTTCTTTCCAATATAGGATCTCTTTATAAATTAGAATCATTTACCATCTTAGTGTCCGTCCGCCTCAACGCCTCTTATAGTCCCCGTAGTAAATAAAAAAAAAAGGATAGGAATTTTTTTATATATATTATCATGCGTGTCAAACACAGCAAGTTTTTATATAAAGACTTTCGTCTAAAACTGTTTGCCTGTCATTTTAGTTGGGCATGCAATGAGTGAGATTGATAACTATAAACTAGGCATTGGACGTGGACACACGCAATACATACATGTACATGTGTAAAAGTAGTCAGTGGTTTGAAGAATAGAAAATATTTAGAAGAAGTGTCTGGGAGTATTTGACGAAAAAATATTCCCATATTAAATTGGCTGTTTTAGCCTAAGAGTAAATTTTGGTTCATGCTCTGCAACTATTTAACCCAAAAATTCCTATTAAATAAAAGGAAATTTTGGATTTTATAATATGATGCCATAGTGATGCTTTAACTAATATATCCGCGAGGAGACATGAATTAGAAACAACAAAAGAATAAAGTTTGTAGAGGCACATACAAATTGGAGAAAAATAAACTTACAAGAAAGGTGAAGAGTAGCTCTCCACACATGCTATTATCTTTTAGATCCAACATGCTATATTAATAATCTTAAACTTTTTGGCATGCAAAGTTTGACCATCCAAATATAGTTATTAAAACTCCGATACTTACAGAGTTGTAAGCATGTTTAGCGGCCATAAATGTATCTCTATAAGAATATAATCTGAACAATTTGAGTTGCAAGTAAAATCAAAATAAAAAGGAAAAGAAAAAGAAAAAGAAAAAGAAAAGGCGAGGCACATCATTTTCTTCTTTTCCCTTTTGTCCTTGCGAGCAATCAAACCAAGGTCACACATTTCAAAGTCTTAGAGCAATTATATACTCCTTATGACAATTTTGGTACTCCATGCATGCAGGAAGAGGTGGGAATCCTCACGCGAGCCCTACAGAGTGCGGGCCAAGCATCCGTCAACTTGGGCCAGTTGCTGAACGTGTGCACCACCAACGCGCTGGGGCGCGTGATGCTGGGCAGGAGGGTTTTCGGCGACGGCACCGGCGGCGTCGACGACAAGGCCGACGAGTTCAAGCAGATGGTGGTGGAGCTGATGGTCCTCGCGGGCGTGTTCAACATCGGGGACTTCATCCCCGCCCTCGAGTGGCTCGACCTCCAAGGCGTGGCAGCGAGCATGAAGAAGCTACACGCACGGTTCGACGCGTTCCTAAACGGTATCATCGAAGAGCATAATGTTAGCGGTGGCGATGGTAGGGCGCAAAGGCACGCAGACTTGTTGAGTACTTTGATTTCGCTCAAGGACGATGTTGATGGCGAGGGCGGGAAGCTTAGTGACACTGAAATCAAAGCCTTGCTTTTGGTAAATTTCTTCTCTTCTTGTGGCCAGTAACTTGTGCAAAACATTACTAGACTTGCATTTATATTTAAAGAACCTCTTTACTGGTACGCTCTTTTGGCGAAAGACAATGGAGCATAGATCGATGGAAGGATCATTAATATTGGTCAAGTTATAAAAAGAGGACATCAAAGGGACACAGCCAAATTATACGAACTATGCATGTAGCTGTAATGGGGCTTATACTGGTAGTTGAAGGTTCATGAGGGTGGTGCTTCATAAAGGTGGGGTTGTACTTATTCGGAGATGAGACACCTGTGCATTAAACACAGGCTTCTCTTCAACAACCTTGCTTAAAGTAATGGGATCGTTGATGCCACTCTCCATGGCCCCGGGGTTCAAAGCTGGACCACGGACTCGTGACATGAAATAAATAAAGAGAATTTATTCAGTGAAGCTTCTTTGTTTTACTGTTCGATTCTATCTTTGGCTGCGAGCTGTAATGCGTTTGTAAATTGTTACAGGACTTGTTTACAGCGGGAACCGATACCTCATCTAGCACGGTGGAATGGGCCATCGCGGAGCTTCTTCGACACCCGAAAATCCTCGCCCGAGTCCAACAAGAGCTTGACGCCGTAGTTGGTCCAGGTCGGCCCGTTACAGAAGCCGACCTGCCCCAGTTAACCTTCCTCCAAGCCGTTGTCAAGGAGACCTTCCGGTTACACCCGTCAACCCCCCTCTCTCTACCCCGAATGGCGGCTGAAGACTGCGAAATCAACGGCTACTTCGTCCCAAAGGGCTCCACGTTGCTCGTTAACGTGTGGGCCATAGCACGTGACCCCGATATGTGGAGCGAGCCCCTAGCGTTCAGGCCAGAGCGATTTTTGCCCGGCGGCGAGAAGCCTAATGCCGATGTCAAAGGAAATGATTTCGAGGTGATCCCATTTGGTGCGGGGCGAAGAATCTGCGCGGGGATGAGCCTCGGCCTTCGCATGGTCCAGCTGCTTACCGCGACACTGGTTCATGCCTTTAACTGGGACTTGCCCGAGGGACAAATGGCCGAGAAGCTCGACATGGAGGAAGCCTATGGACTGACTTTGCAACGAGCTGCACCCTTAATGGTGCACCCACGGCCTAGGCTAGCTCCCAATGTCTATATGGCTTGAGAAGGCGTATGTGGAGTGATGGCGGCCATATAGCCCTTACAATTTTAGAATGACATCAAATTTGTAGGATGGTGTAACGCAGACTACAAATTAAAAGCATATATCTCCCTCCTTTCAAAAGTCAATACAATAAAAAAGAATCCGTTGATTGGTTGCCGTTTGCTAGACGACTATTGTGTTATGAATGCACCAGCCGTTGAACTTGATATCAGGAGGACTACGGAGTTTCAAAGCTGCTACTTTTGCTCCTTAAATGCTAATCGATAAAGTCACTGTCGTGATGAAAAATTGGTCTATTGTCCCTCTTAAACTTAAACGCTCATCGAAAAAGTTCATGGTAGGTGTTGCTGCTAAAAATATGCTCCACGTATATTACGGAACTCGAGCCTGAACAGATGACTTGCAAGACAAAAAATGAGTGACCGCCGGATGAGGTTCCCGGCGGAGAACTCTCCGATGCTTAAGTCAAAATGTAGTTACATGATAATGACTCTGAAAAAGCATGAATGTGTGTACAGTACAAGAAAATATGTATTTTGCGATCGATTTTTAGCAACGCAAGGTATTTCGTCGCTAAAAAGGTCTTAAAGAGACGGAAGATCCCGTCGTTTAATACTATTACCGACGGAAGACACTGTCGGTAAAAGTATTTGCATATGCACTTTAAACGACGGACTTTTAGCGACGGAATTACCGTCGCTAAATATTTTTTAGAAAATTAGTATTTTTAGGGGTTTTTTAAATTATTTAAGCGACGGAATAAAATCGTCGCTAAAAATTCCGTCGGTAAAAGTCTTTATAATAAGACCTTCATCGACGGATTTTTGGCGACAGTGTTATTCCGTCGCTAAAGATCTGATTTATAATCAGATCTGGTTTCTCTCTCTCCCCGTTTCTCTCTCTGAAATTCTTCTCTCACCCACCCACCGCAGTTCTCACCTGCGGCGACCCCTCTCGACGGCGACCTACCTCCAGCGACACCCCCGTCTGCCACCCGATGTCGCACCACCAAGCCTTCCATTGCTGCCTGCCACAAGGCCCTCCACTGTCGCCAGGCCACGAAGCCCACCACTGCCGCCGCACCACCAACGCCGCCATCGTCGTACCCACCTCGAGATCTGTATGTCAATTGCCCTAAATTAATCTTGTTGTTTATTTTTCAAAGTTGATTATCAAGCATTTGGCCATAATCACACTTTTGCTTAAGCTCTTCTGAATTTCAATGTACGTACATAAAACATTTGAACTTGTCTTCTCTACCATGTATAATCTGAATTTGTTGTTAATTTGGACGTTTGGCCATTATTTTGTCTTCTGAATTTGTTGATTATGAAGCATTTGGCCATAATTTGAATTTGTTGTTAATTTGTCTTCTCTGCCATGTATAATCTGAATTTGTTGAATAATCTGAACCTCCTAATTGAACCCTAAATTGAATGCCCAATTCAACCACACCCTTAATTGAACTAATTGAACCCTAAATTGAAGTAATTGAACGATAATTAAATCCTAAATTGAATGCCCTAATCGAATCAAACTCTAAAATAAACTAATTGAACCCTAAATTGAATGCCCTGATCCAACCGAACCCTAAATTGAAATAATTGAACCCCCTAATTGAACCCTAAATTGAATGCCCTAATCGAATCGAACCCTAAATTAAACTAATTGAACCCCTAATTGAACCCTAAATTGAATGTCCTAATCCAACTGAACCCTAAATTGAACTAATTGAACCCTAAATTGAATACCCCAAATCAACCGAACCCTAAATTAAACTAATAGAACCCCCTAATTGAACCCTAAATTGAAGTAATTAAATCATAATTAAATCTTAAATTGAATGCCCTAATCGAATCGAACCCTAAATTAATAATTGAATGCCCCAAATCAACCGAACCCTAAATTGAATCAATAAAACCCCCTAATTGAACCCTAAATTAAAGTAATTGAATTCTAATTAAACCCTAAATTGAATGCCCTAATCGAATCAAATCCTAAATTAAACTAATTGAACCCTAAATTGAATGCCTCAAATCAAATGAACCCTAAATTGAATCAATAGAACCCCCTAATTGAACCCTAAATTAAAGTAATTGAACCCTAAATTGAATGCCCTAATCGAACCGAATCCTAAATTAAACTAATTGAACCCTAAATTGAATGCCCTAATATAATGAACCCTAAATGGAAATAATTCAAGCGCATCGGATATGTGCATTTTGAACAATTTTTTCTCATTTGAACATTGATCATTTGTTTGATAATTTTAGGTTGTTAATTGTGCATTTGAGAATTGTGATTATTGATCGATAATTTTAGGTTGTTAATTCATGATTTTAGGTTATTAGCTGTGCATTTGAAGTACATAAGATTATTAATTGATGATTTTAGGTCGTGTAATTGATGATTTTAGATTGTTAATTGTGCATTGTCCATTGAACATTTGAGATATTGAGATTGTTGACGGAGGATGGGATCCAATTGGATTGAATGTGTGATTTTTATTACATTGAGCATTTGAGAATTGAGATTGTTGACGGAGGATGGGACCCAATTGGATTGAATGTGTGATTTTTATTGCATTGAGCATTTGAGAATTGAGATTCTTGCATATATTATCAATTTCTGAATGCATGCATGCATAAAAACCCTTAATTCTCGTTCAAAGGTACTCATTACAAAGTAATACTTTGTAATGAGCCTTTGGATGTCTAGTTTGGACAATTTGGAAAAGTTACGTGTTTATAAAATAGTGTTTCAACTCATGCTTTGTGTTCTATGAGAGGATTGGCTGGTACGGTAAAGTATTTTTTTCTGCGATAGTATTTGTTTAATTAGAGTTTGTTTTCTGTAGTTAATTTGTATTATTGAATGCCTTATAGAAGGGGTTCACGTTTGACTCGCCCGATCAGCAAGCACTGGGGCGGCAGGCCTTCTTTGCTTTCATCGGCAAGAATTACCACTGGTGGCTTCACGACGCACGGGACCGGGCAAAGAAGGTGATGCCCGAGGGTGCCCTGATGACGGAGATGAAGACATATCCCCCACATTGGATATCTCTGACTGTATGGGGGGAGATGATAGATCGGTGGGCTGTGGATCCAGGCTGGGACGCCAAGAGTAAGAGCAGGGCCGTGAACAGACAGAACAAAGATCCGATGCACACGGGGGGTCGGTGCGACACGACATCATCCGACACATGAATGCGGTCCAGTACCCGGATCTGGAGGAGGATGAGGTCGTAGCTCTGACGTATAATCAGACGCACGTGCAAAGATGGATAAGGACGAGGCGCACCGGGCCGGCGACTATGTTTCGGATATTGCCTGGCGGATTGATGTGAGTCAATTTGTTTAAGTTGTTAATTTTTTGTCTTTCTATCCTCAATGTCTATTGCGTTAATTGATGCCCTGACATATCTTTAAATCATTATTTTTGCAGGCCTCGTATGAACAGCTTAGGGGGTCCGAGCAGCAGTCCGGACAGCCATCAGCGTCCACTAGTACGGGTGCGAGTACTGGGACGTTGAAGTGATGGCTGGATACGTCGGAGTTTGTCAATCGACCGAAAGGCAGCATTCGTGGCCTGCCTAGCACGACTGCTTGTGCCCGTGATATGAGCGTCCTCACCCCCGCTGCCCCTCCACAGACACCGGCTCCTCGGCATCCGTTGGACGAGGTAGAGATCCAGCGCATTGCTACGATGGTGTTAAGGATGATCAGGGAACCCCTGCTGGACATGCCGAGCCGGCCCCGGATCAGCAGGATCCAGATCGAGGACTCGAAAACCACTGATGAACCCCTTCTTATGCCCAGCCCCAGCTTGTCCCCCTCCCCCCCGCACGCTTGTACTCTTCTCCCCTCCCCTAACCGGCTGTATCTGATTCCCGACTTGTTCATCATGAGTTTTTTTTATAATAAACATTCTTTATGATAGATTATATATATTTCTTTGTGTATTGATTATTGTGCGTTGTTGTTGAGAATTGAAATATTTATTACAAATTTGGGTAATAGAAAAATTAAAAAATTTGACTTTTGGCGACAGATTAATTCCGTCGCTAAAAGTGTCCTACTATCAGCTTTTTAGCGAAGGAATATTCCGTCGCCAAAAGACTTATTTAGCGACGAAATGTTCCGTCTCTAAAAATAATGAGCGACGGATATTCCGTCGCTAATTTTATAAAACAGAAAATAAATTAAAATACGTAAAACATAATTAGCGACGGATATTCCGTCACTAATTAGTAAATAACTCCGTCGCTAAAAATGCAATATTAGACCACGGATTTGAAAATTCCGTGGCCAAATTTAGCTACGGGCTTTTACACGACGGACTTTTAGCGACGGTAAATCCGTCGCAAAAACTATTAGCGACGGATTTGGGCTTTTAGCGACGGATTATCCCGTCGCTAAAAGCCTTTTTCTTGTAGTGGTAGTTGTCTCATACTTGGGGGGTAGACCATTTTATATAGTGGTAGGAAGAAAAGCCCTAGTAGGACTGAGCCGTAGGTTAGATATGTTAGGATCGCGTTAGGATCCTTGAGGATCACGTCATGATCTCTGATAAGATAATTATCGCTCTCCCAGTTCGACTAGGATTGCCGGGCATTTCCCAATTATTGGGAGTTATATTTGAGGTATATCATAAGCCCCCCACTTCCTTAGCCAAAATATTTGGCTAAGGAAGTTTATACCTGGTGTCTTGAGACACACGTCAGATTTGTAAGGGATTCTCCATTCGCTTGTATGGGTAATAATATTTCTCTACTCCATGTGCTCGGACCTAAGCTCTTGGGAGCTTAAGCCTTAGAACTTTGCCCGAGTAGGATGCTAGAACTCTAGCTCTTGAGAGCTAGGTCTTTCGAATGTCGCCTAAGTAGGCTACACGAAATCATCTTTGGAAAGATGAATCATGGGATCTGGGGATCCATTAGAGGTTGTGTCCACGTTAGCCTCTCTAGAGAGAGGACACAGAGTTGTGCATGCAAATTGTTGCATGTGCTAAGTGTTTGAATTTCCCCTTGAGGGGTCACTTCTCCTGTGGAGGGTGTTTGTTTTGTGCAAGTGTGTGTTCTTTAGCTTGAGCTGACCACATCATGCTTGCGTTTTACTTTGACCCGAACCCTTATCGTCAGCTAAGGGCTGGCAAAGAAGCCTCGCACTCACACTCGGCCAGGTTTCAAATTAACAAAATAAGGTAGGGCGACGAACTCCCACTAGGTTTTGTCGTGTCACGGGTTAGAACTATAGCTAAACCGTTTGGATAGAACTTAAGCTCTATCCTTTCACCCTTGAGGGTGTTCGTCCCTTGAGGGACCGCCCTAGAAGGCTAGTGGAATGTAGAGTTCTAATAAGTGCCCTTGAGGGGGAATGGAACATGAAGCTCATGTAAATACCCTCGAAGGGTTGACGGAACTTAGAGTTCTCGTACGTGCCCTTAAGGGGGAATGTAGCGTAGAGCTCATGTAAATGCCCTGGGGGGCTGGACAAAACTTAGAGTTCTTGTTGTACGTGCCCTTGGGGGCGGATGGAGCCCAAACTGCTCTGATTCACCAGTTGCATTGGTAGCATGCGCTGGTGTGAATGTTTGACCGTTGATAGTCGGTCATTGTATGACCGGATATATAATGCCGAGGCGGCAGGATACTGCAGCAAAAACCCTAAATGCCACTTCAAGTCACAGGGTGCTGCGAATTTGTTCCTTGATTATGCATTCTAGACTCCCTTATGCAAAATACTCGTCATTTTTCTGTCCAAAACATGCCTCGCATTCTAGACTCCCTTATGCAAAATACCAGTCATTTTTCTGTTCAAAACATGCCCCTGTCATTTGATCAATGTGCCTTCAATATGTTGGGGTCTAATTTTGCAAACCCTAGTTTTTTTCAATAAGTTGGATGGAAGGTAAACGTTTGCAACGTTAGCCATAGTTTGATGGGTAAAAATGCTATTTTGGAAGGTCTGAGACATAATTTGCAAACGTGCCATATGTGAGGGTATATTTTTGCTATTAACCCTAGTTATAATGATTCTAAATGATCAGGATTATTCATTTTGAATCACGTAATTATTCTACTCTAGTGGAGGACTTTCTTTCAGTGGCCTACAACGTTGTTGTTTAGGGACAAAAATAATTTTCAGGCATAACCCCTAATGCACCTTTCTTTTATCAAATCTCGGGGACATGGTCTAATCATGAGGGTAGTATTTTCTCATGGTAGTATGCCTCAATTCACATCTTTCAGTCGCAATAAGCTCATTCCAATTTTAGTCGATTACAGTAATTTTTGGTACTGTTTGATTCATATACTATCCAAACATATCGTAGACACAATAAGTTCATTTCAATTTCCTGGTCGCCGCACCCCCACCACAGTAAGCCCCTATTGTTGCATCACCCACCACGACAGCCTCCATCGTCGCCCCACTCACGATCGTAGTCCCTACCACCACGCCACCCATCACTATAAAAACGAACTACTAGCAGCTTTAACAAACTGCCTGGGGGATTTGGGGGGGGGGGGGGGGGGCAGTGATTTTTCTGCCCTCTCACCTTGTTGTCGTGCTAAGCGTTATGATTGTCACCACCCCCGTGCTTTGTTGCTATCCCCGCTTGTCTTGATGCGCTGTCGTTGGTAATAGCGGCTGGTGAAATTAAAAAATTTGAATAATTATGGTGTGTATAATTTAAACTAAAATTACCTACTTACCCTTAGTAAATTAAACATTTAGGTAGATAAGATGTCATAATTGTCTAAATTTTATATAAAGTAATTTTTCTAGCATAGCAACACACTAGTTTTTTCCAATGCCTTGTCACCTTACCATTGCATCAGGTCTAAGTGCTGTTGTTCAGTATCAACCTAAGGTTTTTTCATCAGAGGATTATAAAAGAAGGTAAATGATAGTTCGTCAACCCATCTTTAAAATGGCTACTCAACTGAGATGTTCAAGGGTAGTGGTTTAAGGCTAGGCGACTCAACAAAGATATTAGTACTTTGAAAAATGCAGGCGAGGATTTGTCCCATTTGATAACATGGTAGCACCGGCGGAGTCAAAAATCATTTTAAAGTGGGCAATATGTATAGAAGGGATATATTATCAACAAAACAAAAAAAAAAACCACCACCGACCACCGGAGGATGGAGAGGATAAAATATGTGAGGTGTTCTATGTTGCAGTTTCGTTTTGTTGCTATGCACACTTTGTTGAATGTTGACTTTATTTGTTCGGAGGTTGGACTTTTTTCTTTTTGTATTTTTTGTGTAAGTTTAACATTTAAAATAACTCAAATGACATTTCATTTAACTAACTCTAGAATATTTACATACATTAACATGTAAACCGACTAAAAAAACATTTTCTTCAACATTTTTGAAATTTTTAGGTGGGCACGTTTGTCGCCGTGAACTATATATACCATATCAATGAGAAAAATGTTAGAGCGGCAGGTGGACACCGGTGCACGGGTACCACTCTCTGAAACTAAACTTTGTTAAGGGAACTGGGAATGAGGTTGCCCATAAGTTAGCTCATTAGTCATTATGCAAACGGTACAGAAGGAGAGGGATTTTGAGGTAACGGGGCATGAAACACACACGATGCATGCAAGAAAAATAACGACAAAGTGTAAGAAAATAACTATTGCGGGAAATTAGTTTTTCCATTAGTTTATCTTTTTTTAACCTATCGGCGCGTTAGTATATAAATCCTATGATGGTTCTGACTTTACATAACGGGAATTAACAATAGTAAGGATCTTGATCTGGGTAAAAATAAATTTGGTAGTAATTACAAAAACGTGTAGTTATGATCAGATAATAAGGAATCAACACGAAAGGAAAACTACATAAGTAAGTGCGTCGTAAACTAGCATGCCTTGAAAAATATAGTGCAACAGTTACAACGACTTGTGTGACGTCTAACTGCGCTGCTTTGAAAGAAATAGGAACCCGGTAGGAGGAGCATTTTCAAATTTCAGGCTTTAGCAAAATTTTGGAGTTGTAGAAGATGGTTGGATCTAGATGCAAAGATGAATAAGAAGGCTGAGGGAAGCGCATTCAATATGTAGACGAGATTTTCATTTTACATGAGCTTTCTGTAAGTTCAAAAAATGGACATTGTGATGTTCCCCTCGAGGGCGGCAGTTCAGTGTTCTTGGTGCCCCTCCAGGTATAGTATTGGGATAATATCACCTATGTCCCTGAGGTTTGGGGGTAATTACAGGTAAGGATAATAGTTTGGACAAATTACACTTGTGTCCATTGACCAAACGGAACCCTAAAAATCCTAACGGTTTTAACAAAATGACTTTATTGCCTTTATGTTAGAAAGTTATTTTTTTAAATGCCATTGTCTCTTTTTAGAAAAGAAAAACCCTAATTTTTTTTACTCTCTCTTTCCCCACCCTTCCCCCACCCACTTTGCCGCCACCCACAACTCTGCCCTTCGCTGCCCCCCGACCCTCCCTCCCTCGGTCACCCCCCACCCACCCCATCTGCCTTCGCCCTTCGCCGTCGCTACAATCACTTACCCCTTCCCCCTCACCGCAACACCCTCCCCCGTCACCCGCCCACCCCGTCATGCCCACAACCCCCTTCCCCTGCGCCGTACCCCACCTGCCTTCCCCATCCCTTACGCAAATCGTCTTCCTCCTTCATCACCGGTGCTGCACCCCATCTCCTTCCCTTATCACCGGCGCTGCATCCCATCTTCCTCCCTCGTCACCGGTGTTCTCTCTTCTTCCCGACCTAAATCAGCCACTGTCTCTCTCCTTCCCATCCAGTCTTCCTCCCTCCCTCGCCAATTGCAAGGGCTTGCCGGCGTGGTGGGGCAAGTCTGCAGGATGGTGGGGCGAGGGGGATTGCCGGTAGCGTGGGTTTGCCAAGGTGCTTAACGGAGGCTTCTCGGCAGCTTGGGTTTGCCAAGGGGCATGCCAGCGGTGGGGTGAATCTGTCGGTTGGTGAGGTGAGGGGGGCTGCTGGCGGCGTGGGGCGGCAGAGGGGCTACCGGCGGTGACTTCAGATCTAGGATTTAAATTCTGGAGAGAAAAAATTAGGATATCAAACCCTAATTTTAAAAAATTAGGGTTTGATATTCTAATTTGAAAATTATTCACAATATACTGTATAGGGGTAGTATTGCCATTTTCAAAATACGTAATGACGAAAATTACACTTTTTGGATGGAATCCTGACGGTTGAATAAAAGTATTACTTTTTTTAACATTTTTGGTCACGTATGTTACATTTTGAAACTTAGTTTCCTTGACTGTAATTACCTCCTAACCTCAGGGATATAGGTATAATTAGCCCTATAATATTCTTGCTCAGAATGTTGGGTTTTGAATGTTAGTTTAGAGTCTCTACTCTAGGTATTTAAGGTTTTAGTTAGAGATGGGGTCGTTGTTAGGGTGTTGTTAGAGACCCTTTTGCTCAATTGTTTGGATGAAATGATTAAAAAAAAGGAAAAAAAAGAGATGGACGAGTATCATCAACCCTCGATATTGTTATTCATAAGAAATGTGGGGTCTCTTTCGTTTATATTGTTTGGTTGCGGGTACATAATTTGTTTCAAAATTAGGAGAGAATATATAACATCTCGAAAATATTCCGTCAGTATCCTTGAAAATTTTCATCTAGAATCCTGTACCCAAAATAATAAAACTGGAGGAGAAGAAAATTTTTGAGTAGTTTAGTGTAATTACCTGGTAAATGAATAGAGTGCTAACATTTAAGATAATTAAAAAAGTTAAAATTACATTTTTCGTTCATTTTTTTGCCAGAAAGAGTATGATAGATCTAGAAAGAATATTCGTCCCTCGTGCTCAATAGTTTGATTGGAAGTTGTTAGGGTGTTGTTAGAGACCCTTTGATCAATTATTTGGCAGAAATGATAGAAGAAATAAGAGATAGATGAGTATCACCCCTGTTAATAAATTGGGTCGGTAGACTCATTATCCATCTACTAACAGATAATGTGTATTTGTTAGTCAGTATTATTATAGCTAATTAGAAGATATTTATCTCCTAAGTGTTTGAAATAAATACGGTAATTATTTCCTAAGTGTTTGAGATAAAGTCGGTCTCTATTAATATCTCTATATAAATGTTAGAGATATCTGAGATAAATAATAAAATAAGTCACAAGACAATCCTTCCCTCTATTGCACCCTCTCTGGAGGGCAATCCTTCCCTCTATTGCACCCTCTCTGGAGCACCATGAAGCTCAACCATTTGGTTCGTGGACAAAGAACTTAAAGTGTGTTGAAAACTGGAAACAACAATGATCATTTGTCGGAGCATGTTCCTGGACTCACGACACGTTATGTGGTAGGCATCTTTAATGTTTAACACCCCTCAAAATCATCATTCACAAGGAATGAAAGAACTCTTCCTTTTGTGTTGTTTGGTTGAGTCGCAAGGAAACAGGAAGAGAATAGATGATTTCCAATAGTTTTAATTTATTACTTCTGTAAATGAATTGAATATTGTCATCTGATACAATTAAAAATATTAAACTAGTGAGTCACAGTCTTTCCTTCATTTTCCATTTCCTTTTTTGCCGGAAAGAACATGGTAGGCCTGTAAAGAATATTCTTTCGTCCCTCCACATTTCCCTTTAACTCATTTCAATTCTCCGTCATACCAAAAGAACTTCTACTGAATTGATAGTAGCTGATGATATGCGCTCTGCGATAGCTTTGGCTATATTTTTTGCTCTTAGTTGGCTTCATTCTCTTTTTTCTCTTCTTGTTATCTTATCTTGCTACTCACTCATTCTGATGTCCTTGAACTGATAACATGTAGGGATTCCGTTCTTGTACATAGCTCTGACTTTATGCCTAGTTTGCTTACTAGCTACCGAAGATTTCACTCAGTACATATAGCTTGAGGTGGAGAAAATATTTTGGATCCGACATCTGCATTGGCTTCTTTTGTGTCTCGATCACTGGAGGATAGTTCCGGAGCTATTACCTTCGTTTGATCACCCTACTGCATGATGAGTTCTCTACTATAGTTTTGTTTACGGCAGCTACTTTTTGGTCTCTGTCTTCCTGGATGGGCTTGTCCTCCAGTTTTTTTTATTTTGCCTGTTTGTCGGTTGTATCTTAACTCTGTGTAGTTCTCTCATTAAACCTTTATCCCATTTATCAATTAACAAATTTTAAACTTCTAATGAAAAGACCCCAATAGTGTCATTGAAATTTAATTAGGAGTGTAACTAGAATAAGTGGTTAATGTTCTTTTTTTTTTTTTTTGAGTTGTTCAAGAATGCAGATTGAAGAAGATAATGACACAGTAGTAGCTTGGACATGAAAGAGACGCAAAGATTGCTATGCAGCTGTCACAAGGATGGCACTTTACTGAAGCTGAACATTTATTAGAACTGTTTTCACCGATTCATCGACCCTCCGTGTGTACTCCCCATGGACTACTTCCTGTTCCGAGATTCAATCACAAAGATTCATCACCTATATGGATAGGTATTCTAGTGAAGTCAGAAGCAATTGAAATCGTTCTTCCATCGCCCACCCAAAAGCAAAGGCCGCGTATGTTGCGGGACCCGAATCTGGACCGATGACCCGCAAGACAGAAAACGAGTGACCGCCGGGTGAGATTCCCGGCGGAGAACTCTCCGATACTTAAGTCAGAGCGCAGTTACATGATAATGACTCTGAAAAAGTATGAATGTGTCTCGTCTTCCCATACCTGGGGGGGGGGGGGGGGATAGACCCCTTTATATAGTGGTAGGAAGAAGAGCCCTAGTAGGACTGGGCCGTAGGCTAGATGTGTTAGGATCCTTGAGGATCACGTCACAATCTCTGATAAGATAATTATCGGTCTCCCAGTTCGCCTGGGATTGCCGGGTTTTCCCTAATTATTGGGAGTTATATCATAAGCTCCCCACTTCCTTAGCCAAAATGTTTGGCTGAGGAAGTTTATACCTGATGTCTTGAGACATGCGTCGGATTTACAAGGGATTCTTCATCCACTTGTAGGGGTAATAATATTTTTCTACTCCATGTGCTCGGACCTAAGCTCTTGGAAGCTTAAGCCTTGAAACTTTGCCCGAGTAGGATGCTAGAACTCTAGCTCTTGAGAGCTAGGTCTTTCAAATATCGCCTAAGTAAGCTACTCGGAATCATCTTTGGAAAGATGAATCATGGGATCTCGGGATCCATTAGAGGCTGTGCCCCACGTTAGCCTCTCTAAAGAGAGGACACAAAGTTGTGCATGCAAGTTGTTGCATGTGCTAAGTGTTTGAATGTTCCCTTGAGGGTTACCTCTCCCGTGGAGGGTGTTTGTTTGTGCAAGTGTGTGTTCTTTAGCTTGAGCTGACCACATCATGCTTGCGCTTTACTTTGACGTGAACCCTTATCGTCAGCTAAGGGCTGGCAAAGAAGACTCGCACTCACGCTCGGCCAGGTTTCGAATTAACAAAACAGGGTAGGGCGACGAACTCCCACTAGGTTTTGCCGTTTCACGGGTTAGAACTATAGCTAAACCGTTCGAATAGAACTTGAGCTGTATCCTGTCACCCTTGAGGGTGTTTGTCCCTTGAGAGATCGCCCTAGAGGGCTAGTGGAACGTAGAGTTCTGATAAGTGCCCTTGAGGGGGAATGGAACATGGAGCTCATGTAAATACCCTCGGAGGGTTGACGGAACTTAGAGTTCTCGTACGCGCCCTTGAGGGGGAATGTAGCGTAGAGCTCATATAAATGCCCTGAGGGGCTAGACAGAACTTAAAGTTCTCGTCGTACGTGCTCTTGGGGGCGGATGGAGTGCAAAGTGCTCTGATTCACCAGTTGCATTGGTAGCATGTGCTGGTGTGAATGTTTGACCGTTGATAGTCGGTCGCTGTATGACCAGATATATAATGCCGAGGCGGCAGAATACTGCAGCAAAAACCCTAAATGCCACTTCAAGTCACTGGGTGCTGTGAATTTGTTCCTTGCTTAAGTAGTGGTTTATACATCAAAACCCTTGCAAGAAATAAAAGTACGTAACTGAAAAAACAGTCTTTGAAGCAATAAAGCATATAAAAATGCAACTATGTTTTTAACACAGAATTTAGAATGGTGTTTAAACATCGAGGCCCCATTAGGGCTTTGTCGGTTAGCTGACGAGGGTGCACTGCACTACGTGTCGCAGGCGAGCCTAATATGTCATAGAAGTCGAAAGCTCTGACATGTAACGTGTTTGTGCCACTTGACGCAACTGGAGAAAAGTAGACCAAAAAGTAAATAGGTCTAGCTATATAAGCGCACTGGGAGCGGCCTTTGGGAAGCTTGCTAGTGCCTAAAATTGTAGTCGCTTAATTTTTTAGCGTAAATATACGATGAAATATACACCATTTTAAAAAAAACATGTGGCATACATTAAATATGTAAGACCCCGTGGTCTTTAAATCTAAATAGGCTTTTTCACGGGGTTACAAGCTTAGGGCTTTAAAAAGTACATGGCCTAAGTCGAATAAATGAGACCCTTGGGGTCTTAAGTTTAAATATGCGTCTTTTATAGGGGAAAAGTCCTATTTTATTTTAAATCTGGCATATGTGGAATAAACAAAACCCTGTGGGTCCAAAATCTGAATATGCCTTTTATGGGGGTAAATGTCAAAAGGAAAGAAACCATCTGATTTTTTTTGGGACTGAAGGGCCTCCATCTTGAAAGTTTATTGATCGAGACTCTTCTTGGTGGGAAAACTAGCCGTCGCACTATCGCCGGCGCAATTTGGGGGAGTTGACCAGTCAGGCTGTGGTCATAGAGACGTTCCTTTGGTCAGATTTGACCCGGAGGTGGCGACATTCAGTCGGACGACGAGTTGGCAACCGCTAGTTGCAATGGATCAGATCTGCGACTGGCGGCTGGTTGCTGATTCCGTGAGCCTGGTTGGGATGTCGACAGTGGAGCCACAACTGGCAGTGACGGCGAGATCCGTCCGGGCCGGGAGCGGTGGCCACTGGTTGTGGTGGATGACGGCGGCGCTTTTCCTGTGGTTATGGTGGTGCAAAACGGGAGCTTAACGGCGGTCTGCGGTGGCGTGGAATGGTGACTTCGATTTGGAAGCCAGTAGCAGCGCGACGACGGCGATTAGCGCTATCGCTGGTCATGGTGGTAAAGGTACGAGTTCGATGATGACAATTGTGTGACCGAACCTATTAACACGATGGCATTGTCACCGTGGTGACGTCTCGATGGCGCGTTAATGGCGCTGTCGTGGTGGCGATTGTGACTGTTGACGGCAGCGAGTAGATAGGGTTTGGACCCTATTGGGCGGCGCCGTTATTGCTTCTTCTCCCTTTTTTTTCTTTTTTGTTGAGATGTTTGTCGTTGGTATCAGCAGCTGTGCGTCGCCGGTGACTCCAGCGGTGTTTGCGTGGCTAGAGTTTTGAAGTTGTGGCGGTGGTAACCTGCCGCACGGTGAACGGCGGTGAAGGTGCTGTTGAGGCTTTAACCTATGGGAGCGACAGTGCAGTAGCAGTGCTGCTTCCCCCAGCGTCGAAGTCTTGGCCGGTGCGATGTTGGCGAAGCGACCTCGTCGTGGCAAAGAAGGACTCGGCGACGGCGGCGTTTGGTTGATTTTTTTTTTGAGATGTTGGTGCTGCTCCGGCAGCTTCATGACGGCTGTGCGGCCGATTGTGGTTGTTGTGGTGGTCCTGCGCGTTGCTTGGTGGATTGTCGCAAGTTGTTGGTAACCAATGATGACGGCTGCCGGTGGCGGGCCTCTTGTCTGTACTGTAGCGGAGGCTGATGGATGTGGCTCGGCTGCGGAAGGATCTTGAGATCCTTTAGAGGCCGATGGAGGTGGCTCGGCGATTCTTCGAACAATGTTTTTGTTTTGTGATGACAATTCAATCTGAAAGCCTGTGGCGGAGCACTCGTGTTGGTGGTTCCGACGCTTTGCCGCCGGCCGTTTGTAAAACAAGGGCTTGAGTTTTCTTGAGGTCGACCGACTAGGCTGGCGGGTCCCACGGATGACGCCAAAATGTTGCTGCTAAAAATATGTTCCGCGTATGTTACGGAACCCTAGCCTGGACCGATGACCGGCAAGATAGAAAACAAGTGACCGCCGGGTGAGGTTCCCGGCAGAGAATTTTCCGATGCTTAAGTCAGAGCGCAGCTACATGATAATGACTCTGAAAAAGCATGAATGTGTGTCGTCTTCCCATACCTGGGGGTAGACCCCTTTATATAGTGGTAGGAAGAAGAGCCTTAGTAGGACTGGGCCGTAGGCTAGAAGTGTTAGGATCGCGTTAGGATCCTTGAGGATCACGTCACGATCTCTGATAAGATAATTATTGATCTCCCAGTTCGATTGGGATTGCTGGGTATTTCCTAATTATTTGGAGTTATATTTGAGTTATATCACTTACAATGCGCTCTAGACCTAGCAGCAGCAGAGCTAGCCGAGCAAGAGAAGGTTGGTTTGCTCAGGTGGGTGATGATGAAGACGTAGGCAAGATCATCGTAGATAAGATTCTAACAGGTCTGTGTAAGATGGGCAGGAAAAACAGTTTTTTCAAGACTTGTCTCGATGCACCGTCATAGAGCTTCTATCTGCATCTTAACCAAAAACGGCTTTTGATCTGTCTCTGAAAAGCATGATGTGGCAACCCCTCGCCCTCCCCCAAATCTTGCTGACCTTTGGAGAGCATTTTAGACTTTATCTCGCAGTGTTCGAGGAGGGAGGGCCGAACAATATGAAAATATTATAATATATGTTGATTGAATATTTTTTTCATATATATTTATAAGGAGAAAATGAATGGCTTGAGTTGTATTCACATATTGGCAAATTGTTGGCAATGGTGTATGAATTTGGTTTTTTTAAGAAAGAAAATTAAAAATGGTAAAAATAACAATAGAAATGATGGCAACCAAACAAAAAATATCACCCTCTGCTAGTTACTATTTTCTTTGTTTTCACTTTCACGTTTCCGAAGGTAAGAAAAATATGTCTTTTCGTAAAAATAACGATATGAATTAACTTGTCTGGATACCATTATTAGAATTATAAAATTAAGAAAATTTTAGTAAATAACACATGAAAGAACACGAAAACTCTTTTACTTTGTACAAATACCAATTTTCACATACGTATAAATAAAACTGAGTGAGGTAAATTATGTACCCAAAAAGTTGGGGAGTAATGCTTGAATTTTGTTGTTTTCCAAACAAAATAAGCAACTCGTTACCAAACAAAAGAAAAACTCAAAAACATAAATATTAAACAGATGGCAAGTTGGCACGGGATCAAGAATCTATATCCGGAATGGTGACTGGATTCCAAATGAGTTAGGAATTCTTACCAATCTCCCTAGCATAAACTCAAACCCCATAACTTCTCCCTTTTTAGTTAGCGACCTCATCCTCCAGAATTCTTGGACATCTAGGCCCACTCTCTTGCCGATATTAAAGTCTCGAAAGCAACTCGGATTGGCAGCTACGCAGTAGCATCATCCTATAATTTGTCATATTGTCAAAAGAACTCTAACTTGATTGAATCTGGGAGACACCTTGGTATTTCTCTCCTTACTACACCTGTTTGGGCACCTTATGGTCTTTGCAGCTACCCCCCCCCCCCCCCCCCCCCAAGATAACCTTTCTCGTATGGCAAATATTGTGGAACCATTTGCTCACCTGCTCGAAACTTCGTACACTTAGATCTTCAACTCTCCCCTCTGTCCACTTTGTAACCTTCATCCAGAAACCTTGGACCACCTCTTTCATCACCGTCCCTATGCCAGACCTATTTGGTTTGGTGGACCAACGAGCATTAGAACAAATCAAGTAATTTTTTCCGTTCAAGGAATGGCTCATTGTGTGCCTCAAAAATACTTGGTTTTCGCGCAAACATTTACTTAAAAATGTCACTGTCTTCTACTATTTGGTTTACTTGGCTCAATCGAAATCAGAATGTCTTTAATCGAACGAATTTTAAGCCATCGAAAATTCTTTACCAGATCCATAAGCTCTCCCACCTGCTGTTAACCTCTAAGAAAGCATTCTCCTCGGCTTCAAAATTCCTAAGGAAAAAAATAATCCTACCCTATAATCACGGGCAATCTCCCAACCTGCTCTTACAGTCATGGTGACACCATCAATCTCTACCTGGCGATCTCTTATAGCAGTAGTTCTTTGAGAACTGACATTGGCTTAACTTGTCTCAATAACTCAAATTCAAATGTGAGTCTGCGGCCTTCTCTACTCTGGCATCTGGACGAAAGGACTATTATGTGCGACAAAGTGGGGCACCTTAAAAAAATCTGCTGCATGTAATCTTTTCACTTATTCCTCCTTTTTAATTTTTTAGATGCCATATATTGAAGACATCAGGAACACTGTCGCAACAATTATGTACGGCTTTTGTTATGTTACTTTCTATATTTCATTATTATAGTATGAACAATGTGAGAAAGACGCGCGGGAGGCTAGATAACTAGTAACTTTTGCTTGTCAAGCCCGAATATGACTTTTTATTGCACTATATTTTGTGCACCCCCTGTCAAACCCCTCTTTTGTGATATCATTTTACTTTAGTTGGGAATTTGTACATATAATTACCTAGATGATCTTATATAAATCTATATGCAAAAGAACGCCATCTCATGATGCTCCAATCTCATGTATATTGCTAAAATTACACTTTTGTCTACGCAAATCCCACCTTTTACTAACAAAAAATGAAGAAAAAAAAAGGAAAACAGAGAAAGGCTAATCAAATGGAGCGTTTGTGTTTCCGTATATGTGGAAGAGACGAAACCAAAAGGTACTTTTGGAAGACTTATTAATTTAAGACAATGAGACCACATAACTGGGTTTTAAGGTCCCGAAGACTATGCCCTCATAGTTACTAATTTTTATCACATCCGTTGTAGACGGGAACAACAACTATCAAAATACATATTGAGAGATCTCGTATATGTAAAATTAATAAAATTAGAGAAATTGATAGTGACAATAAGATAATCAAAATTTTATTTTTACCTTTTTAAATGAGCTCTTGTACTAATTTTTATCATTACAAATGAACTTGAGTAATAATTATTCGTTTTTAGCGACAAATGAAGATGAAAAATAGTGTATGAAATAATAAAAAAGTCTCTCCTAACTAATAACAATTGCAGTGATAATCTAACAATAATAACTCGTGTGTTGACATTGTATTATTCAAGACCACTAAGAAAAGAGTAATACTACATAATAAATGATTGAAAGAAAATAGAAGCCTAAACTATATATAAAATTTGTAATGAAATAAAAGGAAGGAGATTATACTAGTTTAAGAGAAAAATTGATAGAAAATATTGTGTTTTCCTAAACAATAAAAAAGATTCAAGATTAAAAAGGAATATATAGAGAATTACTTTTGCCAAATTCTAGGTAAAATCTAGGAATTAATAGAATTGTAAGGATATAAGTAAAATTTTTGAATGTCGCACGTTGACATAGAAGAGAGAGAAATGTAAAACATATATAATTGGTTGAATTTCAAATGGAAAGAAGGAAGTCAAATCAAATTGAAAGAGAGAGAATCCAAATCATTATTACAAAGGTAAGTAAATTAAAATATTTTAAAATTTGAAAAATTAAAAAGTCCATATGACGAACTAAGAAAGTGTCCAATTTAAGTAAGCGATGACTGGACAACATTCTCTCAACTTTGGCTTGCATATAATACTAGTTTTGATCCCCGTGCGTTACACACGGGAACAACAATCATCAAAATACTTATTGAGGGATCTCGAATTTGTATGTCTAATAATAATATAAAATTGATAGTGACAATAAGATAATCAAAATTCTATTTTTACCTTTTTAAGGGAGTTATTCTACCGATTTTTTTTGTTAAAAATGAATTTGAGTGATAATTATTCTTTTTTAGAGACAAATAAAGACGAGAAATAGTGTATGAAATAATAAAAATAGTCTCTCCTAACTAATAACAATTATAGTGATAATCTAACAACAATAACTTGTGTGTTGAGGTTGTATTACTCAAGACCACCATGGAAATAGTATCACCTAAGAAATGATTGAAAAAAATGGAAGCCTAAACTACATATAAAACTTATAATAATAAAATAAAAGGAAGGATATTATGATATTTTAAGAGAAAAACTGATAGAAAATATTGTGTTTTCCTAAACAATAAACTGAAGGAGAATATTGTGTTTTCCTACTTTTGGAGTAACATTTGAAGTGTCCTTGGGGACACCAGATTTGTAGGAAAGCAAGCATATTCCCACATCCCCCCACCCCATTCCCACCTTAATTAATGGAGTAAGAAAGCAGTATATGCATCGGTGGTGTATCCACGATCTCAGAGCTGACCAAGAAAGCTACCAAGATCAAATATTTTCAAAGATTTTGATCCTTTCTTAGTTTCAAAATATATACGACTTTCGTTAAAGCAATATACAATGGCCGGAGCTGGTGTACGATCGTCTTGTTTGCTTTGACAAAAGTTAAAACCATTATAACAATAAAGTATATACGATCGTGTTCTTGATGCCTAATTTCAAGTACTTTATAAATCATAAATGAGTTGATAATTTCACCCTTATTTTGAATTAGTGCAGACTTTTCAGTCTGTTTTGTTGCTAAAAAAAAATTGAAGTGCCACTATCAGCCATTTCAGAGTGTGCTAGTTCAGAATATGAGTATCCATTCCCTTATGCTTAGTCCTATTAGCGCTATTTTGTTGAGTGTTGCCACTCCCTACAACCTGTACCTTTAATCTCTCGCCACATATAACTGCATCGAATATCGCAATTCTCATCATATTTGATTGGAATTATCAAAAATAATTGCCGTAGACCGCCAGAAGATGGAGAGGAGAACATATGTGAGGTATTGGGTATACGAGTGCCGGTTCGTGCCTATGTGCACTGTGTTGAAAGTTGACTTTATTTGTTTGGAGTTTGAACTTTTTTTTTGGTTCTTTTGTGTAAGTTTAGCATTTGAACTAGCCCTTGGATATTTAGGTATTTTAACATGTAAACCGGCCAAAAGGACATCTTCTTCAGACATTCTTAAAATTTCTAGGTGAGTACTTTTGTCGCCGTAAACTAAAAATAAGAAAAAAAAAATTGGCTACTATCCCGGTTGGAGGAATCTTTCTCCTACCCTTTATATAGCGACAATCAATCGTCTCTAAATGTTTTTAGTGACTTTTATTAGTGACACTAAAAAGGTACTGCTAATAATTGTCGCTGAAAATGATAGAAGAAAAACCACTAGAAATATTTGGCGACTATTAATTGTCACTATACACTAGGTTGAAGGAAGATTCCTACAACTCGGATAGGAGCTAAAGTTTGTTTCTAAAAATACAGTACAAATGAAATAAAATGTTGGAGGAGCATGTGGACTGTGGACACCGGCGCACGGATACCATCCTCGGACTCCACCTTTGGCAATGTGAGAGGACTTTTGACAAATTTCTAGGGCTAAGGTTCAGCTGTGTTAAGGGAGCCAGGGAATGAGATTGCCCAAAAGTTATTAGCTTGTTTATGGAAAGGAATTTTGAGGCAATGAGGCATGAGACACACAAAATGCATGCGAAAAATAAAGACAAAGTGTAAGAAAATTACTATTGTGGGTAATTTTCCTTAGCTTTTGTTTATTTAATCTGCTAGTGAACGTATATACATCCTACAAAAATTAACAATTATAAGAATCTTTATCCGGGTGAAAATAAATTTGGTAGTTATTATTATTACAAAAAGGTTTACCTGTGATTAGATGATAAGGATGACCACATCCACAAGTGTGTCGTAACCCTAGCATACGTTAAAAACTTGGATAAATTACACACGGCATTTATGAGGTTTACTCTAAATTACACACGGGACCCCTTATTTTTGAAAATTACATTCCGTTCCCCCAGGTTTGTACCCGCATTTCACGGAGCCCTACAAAATTGACGGGGACCCTAACTCCGTCTAAAGATTCCCTGACACCTTACTTTTCGAAAAATCATCCACCTTTGAGGATTCTCTTTGGGTAATCAACGCTGGCTTGATTACCATCTTTTATGTTCCCTTTCATGTTTTGCAACTAGAAAAATGTCATTAATGTTTTGAAAATATAAGAAAGATTTCGCCTTAGAGAATATGAAAACAGGTTTCGACTATTTGATTTGTTTATGTAGTATTTCATAAATTATGAAACATTAACGTTTTAAATTTTTTAAAACTAGGAAACACTTCTATTTCATTTAATATTATATATTTTCACACGTCTACGTGTCAAATGGAATGTCATAAACTTCATTAATATGGAGTATTTGCGAGGAGTTGATGGATAATACAAGGAAGACCAAATGTTATTTTATTAACGGTTATCTTATCAACCAATCATGAAAATAGCTCAAATTCGTCTGAATAACTTTTTTCTCGTTTTCACTTGTTTAGTTATCATTTTCAAGTTCTCTTTTAAAAAACATCATATTTCAAATAATATTAACTACCTCATTGCAAACATATTATTGAAATTCATCGCAATAGTTTTGATAAAAACACGTGTTTGAAATTGATAGTTAGATAACAGAGAGACCGACATCTTCATATTTTTAAATGATATTTAATTAAATATCACAGTATACAAATAATTATGCTTTTGATATTCAACATAATACATAATTTTATTTAAATAATTATAGACTAGTTTTAGTACATGTAGATATTGATTAAATTATGATAACAATTATTATAGGTTAAATAAGTACCCCTTTTTGAAACAATGAGTTAAGTCAATATTCAATACGTATACTTATTCTTTCCTAAAAGTTCACAAAAATCTAAAGAAAAAATAAAAGCAGTACAATTACAATTCCTTCTGTTTGTAATGAACCAATGCCCAACACTTTTTCCAGATCCCGGCAGCCCATCACCAGCGATGGACTCCGGCGCCGCCTACAATGTACACCACGACACAACAGCGACGACCACCGTGCCGCAGCCACCACCGCACGGGATTTGTCACCGGAGCCATCTTCGACGCCATCTCGTGGTCAACCAACCCTCATTCTCCGGCCACGCCCCTCACCGGAAGTACCGCCCAACACCCCCGCGCACCACTGCGACACTGAACACCGCACGGCTTCATCACTGGTGATCCCAAAGCCGCATGCCTAACACCGTCGCCCTCCATTGGAAGAAACTCCCGCGCGCAAACTCCAAACAGCCATGGAATCACTTTTGTCGGCAACGTATCCGGTCCCCGATGGCCGATTCCGGTCAGTGTCATCACCTAACCATTCACTGGTCAATCGGAAAACTTTGAGATTCATTCCATTTTCATGAATCAAGGAAATAACTAGAATTACCAGTCCCCAATGCTTCATCTCTCTCTCTCTCTCTCTCTCTCTCCCCCTTCCGATCAGAACAAAATTCGCCTATCGGCTATGGCGATCTACACTGTCGAGAGACTACAACATTTTTTTTTTTTGACTTGATGTCTGTAGCCAAGACTGAAGAGCTAGACATATCAGTCCCTCGAAAATCCAAGATGATATTGTGTAATTAATATAAGAGGGTAAAAATATTTTTTTGCGTCTCACCTTTAACACCGTCAAAGAAATGGAGCGGAGTGTAATTTAGGGTAAACTTTAGGAGTGCCGTGTGTAATTTACCATAAAAACTTTTAGTGCAACATTTATAATGACTTGTGTGACAGCTAAGGACGATGATTCGGAAGAAATAGAAACCCCGGTGTGGAGAGCATTTTTTGAAATTCCAGGCCTCATAAGAATTTCCGAGTCAAAGAAGATGATTATAGATGAGAAGGTGAATGAGAAAGCGCATTCAATATGTAGGCGAGATTTTGATTTGACATGAGTTTTTTGTGTTTGGCAACATCAGCATGTAACTAGGGCTTTACTCTTGGAGTTCGACGTTTTCTGAGACTATATACTCCTGTGTCAAGCGGAAGCTGTAGGGACAACGTTGGCAGCTGCAAGTACCAACCAAGTGGCTCCCAAGCTTGCTGGCACGGCAAACAAGCTCCAAGATCCCATTACGTGGATGGAGGAAGTTCCTACCAAGGTGGGTGCTTCCTCTGTGATATCAGCATCCCACGGCCTATCAAACACCAAAAAGCAGCTCTTAACAAAGTCCTGGCTAGGCCTGATGTTTTGCGTGTCTGGTTTTAGTTCCCACATCAGAAAGCATGAAGACAACGAAGTGACCCGTGAGGAGTCTTGGTAAGAGTACTCTTTGTTGGAGTATTTAAATAAAAATGGCTATGTTTTTCTTACAAATAATTATTTTGGGAGTTAAAATATTTATGTTGGCTACTTTAACCAATTATTGCGGGGGTTACAATATTAATGTTTCACCAATTAGCCACATTGATGTGTTTGGACAGTTTTATAGTTATTATTATCCAAATAAATGATTTTTATAACTATATATTATATCATCATAAAAGAGTAATGAATGTAGTCTTGCACCATATATATTGATAGCCTTTTAACTCAAAAAAACTCTCTCTTTTTTTGTCCAAGCAGCTTCCCGTTTCTCTTTTTGGACCTTATGTTCACACACAAAAAGGGTTATTTTCAGCAACACATTTATCCCCCTTAAGTGGTGTGTTGAACTTGTATTTTCATTATGAGTTATGATTTCTGGTAGTGTATCTTTTGGGCAAGAAGGGTGTTGTGGGAAGCTTCGGCTTCTCTAGTGGTGCAAACTAAGAGAAGTAACAGCAATATTAAGCTGGGCTGTTGTATCCTAGAGGCGGCGTGCTAAAACCTATTACACCGAAAACATCCGTAGGGGCGCGAACCGTCTTAAAGAGAGCGACCTAATCCGCTCCTCAACCCAGTATTATCAAACTTGTCTCTAAGGTGCTCAATGAGGATCCATTGAAGCCTTAATGGTATTATGTTTGGTAAAGACAATGCTTGTTATTGAAGACCAATGAGGTAAATGTAACTTTCGACCCCAAAATTTACGAAGGTAATTGTGCATATGATTTTCCTTAATTATAGTTTTATTTACGCGAGTTCACTAACATATAGATTATGTTTAGTTTTGGATACTAATTTCCAACAATTTTAAGACGGATGTCCTTTAATAACATGTTCATATTTTTTTATGAGTAAGACAATGGAACAAAGGACTTGAGATGAAAGCTACACATGGTGGATGTCATACAAAGGATCACAGTATGCGGCTCATGAAAAGCCCCAAATGTCAGTATAGTCAAATACTCTAAGTTTTTCTGTGATATTTTCATATCACTTGGAGGTAAGTTCACGTTATGTACTTTACATGTATAGTTGGGCATGTAAATAAAAACAATGCAATGAAATATGTAAATAGTGGGGGGCAGAGCAATTGATACTTTAGTGGACCTGTGTGGGTAAATGAAAAATATATGCCTATACAGTGATCTAGTAACATAATTGCACCGAAAAGGATGGTAATTTATAACTAAGAAGGATGAACAAGGAGCCTTTGGGTTGGTTTGATCCGTTCATCGGCTATAGTTTTATTTGCTTGACTTGAATGTTATAAGAATGGGGTTCTAGGCATTCAGGCTCCTTGCTACATATTTTGAGTAGAATTCAATAATGCGATAATAACTTTTCATATTGCATAACTATTACTAAATGCCACTGTTTGTTCTGTTGCATGTCACTAGTTTTAACCATAATACAAATTAGATGGATACCTTATGTCATAGAGATACATTCACTCTCAATAATGTGGCACAAATGTCTATGTGAGGTCCAAATGTAGTCTTACATGCATTTTTATATTTGACCTAGTTTGAAATTTTTGAGTAGATCTCTGAGAATGTTGAATGTAGCTGACAAAAAAGAAGAAGAATCAACCAAGGATTGAGTAGCTTTTAAACTTGAAAGCATGCAAAATAATCATAAGGTTTTGCTGTAATACTATTTGTTGTCTTGATGCATGCTTCAGCTTCAATGCATTTTATTGTGATAATAGTAAATAATATGAACATTTAGAAAAGCCAACTCAACTGAAGGCTTACTTATGTTCCAAATGCATTAAAAGCTGGTAGTTTTGATTCTTGGGAATTGATTCTTATTGTAAATTAGTGAAGCATTAAATTGCCACAACAAAATCATCAACTAAAAAAAAAAAGGTCTTTGGATTGATTGCTTAAGCTTCAGGCATAAACTTTTGAGATTTTTGTAGGTGAATAGACAGTTTAGCTAAAAGGCAAATTGCAGGATTTGTTGAGATGCTGATAGTAGAAAATAAAATCTGAAAGTACTTGATAGTGGATTTCAAGTTCCTAACTGAGGTGTTGTTAATGATTTTGTGACCTTTTGGATTGACTAAAACATCTTTGTATAGAGAGCTATTTAGCTAGTACATAAATGTTGAGGTGGTTATATTCTAACGGCATGTGGAGAACTTTCTTGAATTTTTTTTGTCCACCTTGATGCTATTATATTCTTTGGTACTTGTATTGACGTTAAGTACAATAATTGATTAAGTTAGTCATTGTTTACGTTAGTCGTGTCTAACTAACTCGTACTTGTAAATGCAATGACTTGTTTCTATGTATTATAACAAATTTGCGGTTAAAGAAGGCATGATTAACTGCTTCATGCACCGATTTAAGTAGATGAAATCGGTGGATGTTAAAATTAATATGGCTTTTGTGGATAAATATATTTAATAGATCTCAAATTATTTGCCTGAACTGTCATGGTATAAAAACAAGTAACGGCCTCACATTCATCTGAGATAACAAGTTCTTGATTGGCAAAGCAAATTAAGAAAGTCTATTACTATCATATGCTCCTGCTATGAGTTGAGTGCCATCATTTGGTGGACCGCCTAGACGGTCTATTAAGAGCAAAGCATAACAGTAGAGTGACATTGAACTCATTCATATGCATGCTTATAAGGTAGTATCATGTGCCTCCATGGCTCGTGGCTGAATGCGTTTAGTGATAATCATCACTGTTTGATGGACCGTAAAAGGAAGGCTTAAGATGCATCTTGCACACTGCATTTTTAGCATTTGTGACTTTCCATTTAAGTTTTCTACATGAATGTATCAACATGATGTTCTTACACTTCAGGTTATAACTTTACCTTAACTAAAAAAAAAAGGGAAATGGAGTGGTTCCTTGGCAGTGCATAAGATCAGACGCGTGAATTGAAAAACATTAATTCACATTGAATTTGCTTGAAATAGCTTTCAACATATCAGTCCATGTGTGTGCTATAATTGATGGTACTAAAAGTTTAAGTGGATAACTAAGACATGGTATTGTCCGGCTTAATGGTTATCCGTTATGTGATTGGATTTCCTATGGTCTAACATGCTTCTCAGTTGATAAGTGAAATGTAAAACGTTTGCATTTTCTTTGGAAGCATGAGATTTTGCTATAAGCTGGGGTATGTGCAAAGTTTTATTATGAAAGAATTTATTGCACCTGTGGTGAAAGAGTCTTGCAAAGACTACTTTATTATTATGAATGGAGCTCAAGGCCGAGAACTTTCAAATTTTGTGGAGCAGCACGCTGGTCTTCTTTTTTAAAGGTGACTTTCTATTTTGAGAGTTGAGCCTTGAAATATCTATTAGATACAATGAAGTAGCATCTTGAAAAAGAAAAACAAATATAAAAGTCTTTTGAAAAATGAGGCCTTGATTTTACTCTTGAAGAGTTTTGAAGGCATAGGAGAGATATATGTTTGATGTGGAATATACTTATAAAATCAAGGCTACACAAAGAAGGTTATTTAAATTTTGGGAGGAAAAGTTTTACTTATGTCTTTATGATTCCTATTTGTAAAGCTACTCATTGTTAAAATTATGTCACCGTTGAGAAAGCCCACGAATCTTGTATTAAATACAAGAAAAGTTGAAATTCGAGGCATGCATGAAGTTGCCTTAGAAATTGGCCCTTATCTGTGAGAAATTTTGATGACCTTAATGTGTCCCGGGGGAAGAATTGCCTCGATAAACTATGAGATTCTTACTTTGGTAAAAGTTATATAGTGAGGCAAGGCAAATGATGCCTTAAGAATGAATAAAGAACAGGTTGGATCTTGCACTATTTTTGTGTGAGAAAGTATATGTAGACCACCTGTTAATCAAACCTTTGTTAAAATTTATGTGATAAATTATGAAACTCTAGCTAGAGGCAAAGGTCTGATGTATATCGAGGGGGATGGGACTTCAGCCCAAGTTTGTATAAGTCACCTATAAGGATACAACCACCTAGGGACTGGAGATCCCAAGAACTAGGCAGGAGACCAACAAATTATAGAGTGACTTGGTTTTATACATGTGCTAATCTTGTCTTATAATGTCCCTCCCTATGGTGTAAGTACATGTTTCTCGCAACGATTTTGGAGGTTGAGATTTTTTTTAATCTCTTAATGAGTTCTATAGCCCATACGGGTGGGATGTGTTAGTTACGAGAGCATCCTTGATAGACTCACCTATCCGAGTGTGGAAGTGTGGCCGCTTCCTATGAGATTTGGGTTAATCTCTAGAGCACTCATGAAAGCTGGGATAAAGCACAAGGCCATAATGTGCTGGCTTGAGAAGCTTGGTTTAGAACACCTGGAATGTCATGTGCATCACGCGATTCTACATGCCCTAAAGTAGTCATCGTTTCAAGGCTGAGCCACTTTGACTCTAGTACGGGTATTGCTGAAACGCTAAGTGAAGGTTTCAAGGCAGAGCCACTTTCATGATGCATAATATTCTATCTTTGCCCAAAGATGCGATACTTTGTTTATATTCATATTTTTATTAAAATAAGTGGGGGATTGTTGGAGTATTTTAATAAAAATGGCTATGTTTTTCTTACAAATAATTATTTTGGGAGTTAAAATATTTATGTTGGCTACTTTAACCAATTATTGTGGGGGTTACAATATTAATGTTTGACCAATTAGCCACATTGATGTGCTTGGACAGTTTTATAGTTATTATTATCCAAAGAAATGATTTTTATAACTATATATTATATCATCATAAAAGAGTAATAAATGTAGTCTTGCACCATATATATTGGTAGCCTTTTAACTCAAAAAACTCTCTCTTTTTTGGTCCAAGCAGCTTCCCGTTTCTCTTTTTGGACCTTATGTTCACACACAAAAAGGGTTATTTTCAGCAACACATTTATCCCCCTTAAGTGGTGTGTTGAACTTGTATTTTCATTATGGGTTATGATTTCTGGTAGTGTATCTTTTGGGCAAGAAGGGTGTTGTGGAAAGCTTCGGCTTCTCTAGTGGTGCAAACTAATAGAAACAACAGCAATATTAAGCTGGGCTGTTGTATCCTAGAGGCGGCGTGCTAAAACCTATTGCACCAGAAACATCCATAGAGGCGCGAACCGTCTTAAAGAGAGCGACCTAATCCGCGCCTCAACCCAGTATTATCAAACTTGTCTCTAAGGTGCTCAATGAGGATCCATTGAAGCCTTAATGATATTATGTTTGGTAAGGACAATGCTTGTTATTGAAGACCAATGAAGTAAATGTAACTTTCGACCCCAAAATTTACGAAGGTAATTGTGCATATGATTTTCCTTAATTATAGTTTTATTGACGCAAGTTCACTAACATATAAATTATGTTTAGTTTTGGATACTAATTTCCAACACTCTTTTCTGCCACGTAGGCCTCACTTCTTTGTGGATCCCAAGATGCATTGATTGGACCTGGTGTTGCTTGCACATCCACAAGAATCATTAGACAGAGGAACAAATTACGTTGGCAGGAGACTGGAGCAACGTAACTCGGTAACATACATTTGGCTGGCCCAGTGACGGCTCTCTTTAATTAGTTGATCGCGAGAACAAGGTGTTAAGGTCTCCCGTCCTAAGAAATCCTTCAAATCTTTCGTGCCAAGGCAGAAAACTTTCAGACATCAAATAGCCAACGAGGACGAGGACTTTCTTTTCGACACTAACATGATGCAAGCACAAGCGGGAAGTAAGAAGAAGCATAAGCTTAAAGCCGACAAGTTAGGACACCTCACACTAGTCATTCCCACTTACCTTCTACCCCTATATAGCGACAATCAATCGTCTCTAAATATTTTATTAGCTTTTATTTAGTGACGCTAAAAAAATACTGCTAATAATTATCACTGAAAGTATTAGAAGAAAAGTCACTAAAAATATTTTACGACTATTAATTGTCACTATACATGGGGCTGGAGGAAAATACCTACAACTCAGATAGGAGCCAATGTTTGTTCTGTTCCCTATAGCCCAACTTCAAAGTAGCTTAGAGATGTAGATTCTGATTCTCTCTTCTTCACGAGGAGTAATATTAAGAATTCATCGTGCCTTCTAAGTCAATATAACCTTGTCATAGTATCTGATATACGGAATTAGCTTTCATTGTGCTTTTGGACGGAAGAACAATCTGAAACTAGATTCAAGTTGATATTTTTTCATATAGTTTGGGCTATGCTGTGTTCAACTTCAGTTGTGTATATATGGTTCTTGAGAGTCATGGATGTTGTCAAGGGTAGAAATCTCAATAGATTTAAGGTGGAGACATTCAGAATAGAAACAGTAAGACTAGGCCTCAAATTCTCGGAGTTTCTTTGAGAAACCGAGTGAACGGTGCCATATGCTTAGGTAATTATTGTCTAGAAAGTGTATTTGCTTGCCAAGTAAAATGTTGTCTTTTAGCAACACATGCATGTCTATTGACAAGTGGGCTATCTTAATTAAGTACCAACTAGATCCCCAGGAAGGTCCTTATCACAAATGCGGATCTTACAATTCCTCAATACTAACTTAACTACCACAGAATCCCCAACAGGAGTACCCACAGACAACTCACAGTCAAGAGACTGGGGTTTAACCCCAAGGCGACGTGCAAATGAAAAAGAAACAAAAGAGTGTGTGGCACCAGAGTCAAACAATACATGCGCATCAATTGAGTTAATCTAAATCGTACCTGCCACCACATCCTTCAAACCCGATGCATCCTTAGCTGTCATGTTGAACACCCTACCGGTAGTCCTAGGTTTCTGCCCTCTAGTTGACTGACTCGCACTTTGCCTTGGCCCTGAGGCTGTACTCCCTGCAATAGAACCCTGCGGCCCAGATTGCCCTGATGCTGGAATAGGACAATCTCTGATATGGTGACCCTTCTGGCCACACCTGAAGCATGCTCCTGTATCCCAATGGCAACTCTAGCCGCCATGTTGTTTATTGTACCTCTGACAAATAGGGTTGGAACCTGAAGATGGGGGCCTCTGAGCAAAGTTCTGACTAGAGCCCCTACTGAAATTACTCTGACACCCTGACTCTGCCTCTGACCTTGGCCCCTCTGACCAAAAGAAATCAAGGAAGAAGTCTGTCTGCGCTTTCCATCACCCTGTGCCGTGTGTGGCTGGGATATTTCTGGACAGTCTCTCTTGCCTGCCTTGGCATCCTTCTTCTCTCTATAGTCCCTAGCCTCAGCTTCGATAGTCTTCGCAATGTCAACGCACTTAACGTACGTGTCTATTAGAACCGGAACAATGCGTTGCCTAATGCTAGGCTTGAGACCCCAAGTAAATATCTGCACTCTATCCTTCTCGTTTGCAACCAACTGCTTACCATAACGAGACAGCCTTGTAAACTTGACCTCATACTCAGCAACACTCTCGTTCTCCCCCTGCCTCAAGTTAAGAAAATCACGATACATTTGTTCTTTTACACTCCTAGGAAAATAACGGTCGAAGAACAAGTCCTTAAACTGATCCCATGTCATCGCTTCGCGTTGTTCCACCATTTTACTATCCTTAATAGTTTTCCACCAGTGGTCTGCTTCCCCGTCTAGCTTATACACTATGAGTTCTATCTTTTCCTCATCAGTGCAACCCATAGGCCTAAATACTTTCTCAAGTCGAGAAATCCATTTCTCTGCCACAATCGGATCGTCTGTACCTCCAAAAGGTTCTACGTTCTTCTTGTCAAACTGCTCTAATCAGCTTCGAGTCTGAGCCTGCCCGTGGTTAGGATTCAGATTCGGGTTCTGTTGATTTTGTTGATTTAGCTGAGCTTGTTGGTTCGCCAGTAACTGAGTCAGCTGAGCTTGCTGATTTGCCAGGATAGTCAGAAGATCTGGCGGATTCTCATTCCCTGTGACGTTTTGACGCTCCGCATTTCGATTGTTGGCTCGCCTATTATTACGACCGCTTGCCATTACTACAAAAGAAAAAATAGAATCAGATACTGACTAGGACAATAAATTTAAATCTACCCATCCTACCCATCTCACAACTTATCTGATCCTAAGCATATAAGTCTACAGGAGTTTAAACCTATAGCTCTGATACCAACTGTAACGCCCCGAATTTTCGGAGCGTTAATATCAAATAAACAAGGTCAGAAAACCTCAAATTTCCAAAGGTCTCCCAAACAGGTTATTCAGAGCATCTAATTAGAAAATCTCCAATTTACACAATTAAATGTTAAATAGGCCTAAAACAGTAATTTAATCCCGAATTTACTCATACAAGGAGTTCCAAATGAAACATCAAAATCCAAATATTTCCTCTTATTATAATTTTTTAAAAAATAATCAAAGTAGCTCTGAGATTAAACCGCTAGCTCTCAGTCAAATTGCTAGGCCCGTAATCCAATCCCCTCTACTGATCACCTAAAAGTAAAATAATAAGGGGGGTGAGCCAAATGCCCAGTAAGGTCGCTCAACAGACCAATCAAAATGGGATACAAAGATATCTGAGAAAACAAGATCGAACGTACAGAATTTTAACAGAACGTATACGAACCAGAATTGTCAAAATACAAAATATGTTTCGCAGAAAGACAAAATTTCAAAATGTATTCTTATACAGAAACTGACAATAGAGAGCCATTCAGAATAAGGTCACACATGCCATCACTGGCACATGGAACCAGGTTCAGAAAATGACGGCCGTAATCCGTCGCTAAAAGTTTAATTGGACACTAACTCTATTCTTTCCTCCCCACCGATGCATTCTTTCCATATTTTCTCTCTGTCTCTCGCCCTTCTCTCCCCCGCCCAGGATCC
This sequence comes from Escallonia herrerae, assembly GCA_033070095.1. Lineage (NCBI taxonomy): Eukaryota > Viridiplantae > Streptophyta > Magnoliopsida > Escalloniales > Escalloniaceae > Escallonia > Escallonia herrerae. The sequence goes on along the minus strand of JAVXUP010001166.1, from coordinate 103,221 downwards.
TCCAACCCCCGGTGCCGCAGCCTCCCCCAACCTCACTGTCGCACCCCCAACCCCACGATCTAGGGTTTCGACGAGTGACGACGGTGGAGTGGATTTGAGCCCACCGGCCACGATATAGGGTTCTGATGACCAACCACTCGACCACGTCTCTCTCTCTAATAGCACCGGCCGACAAGTTGACCGGTGACTGCGAAGAGGTAATCTTTCTGTCCAAATTTGACCGATGATTAATTGAGAATTTGAGATTGCTGTTTTGAGATTATTACTCTGAGGGTTTTTTACAGATCTTGCTTTCCAGTTGTTGCTTGAGATTGTTGATTGAGCATTTGAGATTTACAATTACAGACCTAGATTGTTCAAATGTGACTAGCGATTAATTGGGCATTTGAGATTGTTGATTGATTGAGGATTTTAGGTTGTTAATTGAGCATTTCAGATTGTTAGATTAAGCATTTGAGATTGTTGATTGAGATTTGTGGCCTAATTGGATTGAGATATGTGACTTAATTTTGTTTTTCATAGTTAATTGGATATCAAATTAGATAATCAAACATTCATTTTCATTTGGGAAACACCATTATATTGGTGTTCTGCTTGCTTGGAAATTGATTAAATGGGGATTGTTTACAGTCTATTCAGACTTATTTTGGTTTACTTAATTGTTTATAGTGAATCTACGAAGGAAAAAAAAAAGGAAAGAAAGAAGATTAAAATTTGATAATTGTACTTCAGAACTGAACTAAAAACTCTATTGAAGCAATCAATTTTAGAGTAAATTCATTTTTGAATAAAAAAAGAAGGCGCGTTAGGGCTTACTAATAAGAAAAGTTTTTATGCCTTGCAATAAAAGAAAACAATGCGAATAAGAAGTAACTTTAAACGTCAATATGGCACGTAGTGTCATCTTTCTGGTGTAAACCAAAATTAACTAATTGCACATCACATTAGGTTATTAAAAATTCAAGATAGTTGCTTACGAGTTAGGTTACTATTCAAACTTGCCACTAGAATTCTCTGTGTACTTGAGCTTGAGATTATTTGGTCATTTAGTTTTGAGATTCGGAGGTGAAATTTTTTTTTAGTTGCTTATAAATGAAATGTTTTTTTAGTTGCTTAGTATCAAATCATGCTGAAATTTTGCTACGTGGTTCTAGAATAACGTTTATGAGTTATAAAACTAATGTAACCGCCTTGATCTTGCAAGTATTTTTGAGTTACTTTTTTGGCGTTTCTTGTCTATTTACTTCATGACTAGGGCCTATTTCTAGATTTCTACTCGTTACTTTCTTGGATGTATTACTTTTATTGTCGTCTGATTGAGTATATTTCTCGAAATGTAGAGTATGTGTAGCTGAATCTCAGAAGTAGATTATGTCTCCACAATTCTATTAATGTCGCTTCAATTCAAAGTTTCAAATATTTTAAGTTATGCTATTGCTCTTGTTGTACTATGTATTAAATCTGATTCACCCTAATTAAACCTAGTTAATCCCGATCAACCCTAATTAATCCCAGTTAATTGTAATTAACTCTGATTCATCCTAACTAACCCTGATTAAACCTAAATAACACTGATTAACCCTAAGTAAACATAATTAACCCCAATTAACCATAATTAGCCTCGATTAACCCTACAATAACCCCGATTAACCCTAACACATCCCTAAGTAACCCTAGTTAATTATAATTAATCCTAATTAATCCTGATTGACCCTAATTAAACTTAGTCAACCCCGATTAACTGTAATTAACTCCGATTCATTCTAATTAAACATAATTATATATTATTAAACCTAAATAATCCTGATTAACCCCAAGCAAACATAATTAATCCCAATTAAGTCTAATTAGCCCCGATTAAAACCCTTAGTTAACCCCGATTCGATTAACCCCTAACACATCTCTAGGTAACCATAGTTAACCCTAACTAAACTTTAATCAAACCCTATTAATGTATTCCTAATTAACCCTAATTATCCTAAATACTATCTAACCCTAACTATATACTTAAATCCTGGACTTAATCACAGGTGGAACAATATTAACTCTGCGAATAAACTCAACGAATTCTAAAGTGCCTCAATCCTAATTAACCCTAATTAACACATTAACTCTAATAAAAGTTAATTAGCTCTTATTTAAGCCCTAATTAACAATAAATAAGTCTAATTAAACCCAATTAACTTTAGTTAACCCTATTTAGGTCGAATTAGCCCTCATTAGCATTAATCTATTTAGGTCAAATTAGCCCTTATTAGCCATAATTAAAATTGATTAACCCTAATTAACATTACTTAACCCCAATTTATTGTTAATTTAATCTCTAATTAGCCCTAATCATCACTAATTAACCTAATTAAACCCTGATTGTCCTGATAAATCATAGACAAACCTTAATTAAACCCAGTTAGGGTAATTAACTGTAATATACTCTAATTTGGCTCAATTAGCGTTAAGTAGCCTGAATTAATCCATGAATAACACTAATTGAGTCTAATTAAACGCAATTAACTGTAATCCACCCTAAATAGCTCGAATTACCCTAATTGCCCTTAATTAACACATTAACTCGGCATGTTCACCTTAATTAGCTATTATCTATTTAGGTTTGGTACAAAATCATTTGGTTATAGTAAACTTGAGTAGAGAAATTAAATCATTGTTCATAAATCCTTTAATATCTAACGATTCACCAAATTAGGATTCTCAAGTAAACCCAGTGCTTTTGGTTGATAAGTTATGGACTCAAAAAAATCTTTTAGTGCATCATGTTGAACCATCTGGTCTAAGATCTTATCTTCCAAGACTTCAGATAATACTTTTGGCTCGCAACTCTCCATGTTTGTAGAAGAGAAGACTTTCTGAGACAAAAGGTCTTTCTCAACCTATCGCAAACATTTCCTACCCTCTGTTGTTTCTGAGGTAATTAGATGGTAAATATACACAGTTTTTTTCCTGACCAATCTTGTATGCCTGACATATGGCTTCTTTTTCAACTGATGGGTTACAATCAATATCAAGCAAAAGAACTCTCGACGCCCCAACCAGGGCAGATTAGGGCTAATAAGGGCTGATTCGAGCTAAATGGGGTTAATACGAATGAGAGCTAATTCGAGCTAAATGGGGTTTGAAAGGCAAGCCATTATGTAGGGCATAAATTTGGTTGGAGCGTCGAGATTTGTGTTGCTTGATATTGGTTGCAATCCATGAGTTAAAAGGCAAGCCATACGTCGAGCATACGGGATCGGTTTGAAGAAAACAGTGTATATTTACCATCTAATTACCTCAGAAATAATTAAGGGCAGGAAATGTCTGCGACTGGCTAAGAAAGACCTTTTGTCTCAGAAAGTTTTCTCTTCTGCAGATATGAAGAGTTGCGACCCAAAAGTGTTATCTAAAATCTCGGAAGATAAGATATTAGACGAAATGGTTCAACATGACGCGCTAAGGAAAATTTTTGAGTCCATAACTTACCAACTAAAGCACCGGGTTTACTTGAGAATCCTAATTTTGTGGATCGTTAGTTATTAAAGGATTTAGGAATGCTGATTTCCTCTGCTCAAGTTCACTATAACCGAATGATTTTGTACCGAACCTAAATAGATAATAACTAATTAAGGTGAACATGCCGAGTTAATGTGTTAATTAGGGACAGTTAGGGTAATTCGAGCTATTTAAAGTTGATTACAGTTAATTGCGTTTAATTAGACTTATTCAAGGATTAATTCAGGCTACTTAGGGCTAATCGAGCCAAATTAGAGCATATTATAGTTAATTATCCTAATTGGGTTTAATTAAGGTTTGTCTATGATTTATCAGGATAATCAGGATTTTATTAGCTTAATCAGCATTGATTAAGACTAATTAGAGATTAAATTAACAGTAAATTGGGGTTAATTAGTGACTTGGGCTAATCAGTGTTAGTTATGGCTAATCAGTGTAAGTTAGGGCTAATCGGAGTTAATTGGGTTTAATTAGGAATAATTATTTTAAACTAGAGTTCAATTAAGAATTAATTAGGGTTAATCAGTTTTAATTAGGCCGCGTACGCGGCCTACTCGGTATGACTGCACGTGCCGTGATAGGAGCGTCCCCACCCCCGCTGCATCTCCATAGATGTAGACACCGACCATGGAGTGCTCGTCGTTACATGAGGACGAGGTCCGTCGCATTGCTGCGGAGGTTTATAGGATGATCACGCCGCATAATTAGGTACAATCACTATATACGTTTAGTGAACACTACATTTGATTGCTATCGAGATTAATGCGTCCGTGCCTTTACATGCAGGGCATTGCGCATTGCTGCTGGACATGCCAAGCCGGATCCGGATCATAGTGCCCCTGTGGATGAGGACGATTAGCAAGACCGATTAGATTCTGGACTCGCCAAACCCTGATCAACCCTTCCCTTCCTAGCTCTTTGTATCCCGCTCTCATCCCCCCCCCCCCCAACTTGTACTCCCTCCCCTACTTTATTGTACCCAGCTCCCATGCCCTTCTGAATTTTATATACATTTTATTTTTGGATTGTAATTGTTGAGGGATTGTGATTATAGGTATAGGTATTAAAAATAAAAAAATTAGAGTTAGTTTAACTTTTTGCACAGACTTTATTCCATCTCTAAAAGTCTTGCTACTATTAATGGACGACTTTTAGAGACGGGAATTCTGTCGCTAAAGTTTTAAATGACAAATGTTTAGCAACGGATTTTCCATCGTTAAACATCAACAATTTTTTGCGACAAATGTTCCATCGCTAATTATTTTACTTAATAAATTATATTCAAAAAAAGAAAATAAATTAAAATACAAAAAATACAATTAACGATGGAATATCCGTCGCTAATTGTATTTGTACGTCCGTCGTTCAAGATAAACTTTAGGTGACTGAAACTTTTCGTAACAAAACTTTTAGAGATGGGGTTGTAGGTAACAGACTTTTAACGACAGGCAGTCCGTCGCTAAAAGTCTTTGCCGACAGATATCGGATGTTTAGCGGCAGAATTATCCAGCGCTAAAAGTTCTTTTTTTTTGTAGTGGGGGTGTTTTGGTTTGGCGGCTTGATAGTTTGTGAAAGTTTGTGGAAAATTGATGCCTGTGAGATGAAGAGATGAATGAGAATATGCTTTTATGTTCAAAGTAAAATAGTAGAAATATAAAAGGTTAAAACAAACAAATTGACATACGAGTCACTCAAACCGGCCCTTTTTATCCACTAGATAAAAGCACGTGCTTCGCACGTAAATGCACACCTTTGTAGAAAATGATATTAGATTACCTTTATGTAAAATCATATTTATCCGAAAAAAATAACAAACATAACTATTACATTATTTTTAAGATCTTACTTTTACTAAAGTTTTATCTAATGGTATAAGCCTCAAAGGCTCTATAGCATCTGTAATATAGCTTCATGAAGAGAAAAAATATATCGAAGGAAATTAATTTTACTTGTTCTGTAGTTCATTCAGATTAGAGTTTAAAACTCATGTTCACTAACATATTCAAATGACAAGTCCAAACTTACAAGTCTTCAAGCAATCTTCACGTAGTTCATGTTATGAAACTAATGTAAGTTGTTAACTATATCCATTATATTTACCATATTATCTCACCAAGCATTCTAATTATATAAAGCACGTTAAGAAAAAATATATCTACCATTACTCATGGATTCTCATTCTTTTAATCTCATCAAACTCTCATTAGGTTATAACCAGGTCGAATTTTCTTTCACTGCATTCTTTTGAGAAAATTTGTGTACTCAAATACGTAGATTGGATGCACCACTCACCATTTCTGCAAGTGCGATACTTTTATAGTTTATAGTTAGATTAAGAAAGAAATTCGTTAAATGAAAATTGTGGTGCTCACTTTTAGGCGACGTCGTGAAATTCATACGTGCGTATACTAATTTTAAAACGAATTTATGTCTCCATTCTTTGGAGCAAAAACGGTAGATAGTCCACCACTTTTGCTCGTTCAAACTAAGTTGTCAAAGCTAGGGTGTGTGACATACAACTTTCCTACCTTGAAATTAAGCTTAGTGCTCAATTATAACAAAAATTATGATAATACAAAACTTTGCATCACGTATTTTCTGTTTATTGCCTTTACAACGGATAAAACGCTTAAACCTACGAACGCAATATGGGGTAAACTTGGTGTACTTTTTAGTGCCTTTAATTGCTTTAGGAATCAAGAAAATGAGGTCTAAGGCTTAATTTAAAGATGGTCTCACTTGGTTTACTTAGAACAGGGTGAGTCCTCATTTCTCTATAAAGATTAACACTGGTATAGTGTTGCTAATTCTCTACGATTCATAGGTGTTCAGCTCAAAATTTTTAAAGTTATATGAATTATGACAAAGATGTTTATTAACCTTGTTTTACTTATAGAGATTGTCAAATGAAGATGATAGTCTTTTTATTAGCGTGAGTTTTTCAAGTTTAAATTAAGATGTATTTGTCTTACCTATTGATAAATGACCGCCATATATTCACACTCAAACGATTAGTTAAAGTTCTTTTATAGTCACAAGTTGAAAGCCTTTATGATTGCTATAATTCTTACGCTAATGTGGTTTTGATCATAAGATCATCATTGTATATTTATGAAGATGTTACTATATCCATTAGAAAATAGAGTAAGAAATTTTTTAAGGCTCCTCACTCTTTCCTTGAAGTGAAAATATAGCAAGTAGTTTTATTTTTTTGGTCAACATTACTTTTGTTTCTCTTTGTAATCATAATATTTCAATACCTTATACAACTATTTTGCATACTCAGTGGTTGTGCAAATTGCAGCAGCAAAGTTTAGATGAGAGGCCTGATGAAAATTTCAAGAAAACTGTTGTATGATGGTAAACCCATCTAATCATGTCTGAATTGATGTGGTGGAGATCAATATTCACTCAACAGAATTTTGTTGCAGTTAAGAGAATAAGATGGAATGCGAAGGAAAAGGGGATTGCTTGATATTATAATAATTTATTTTTGAGATGTAAAATACATAAAAGAGGTTGAATTTAAGTGTAATTAATATTTACAATTGAATGGCAGAATCAAATCAATTAAATTAAATGATACATTCTTAGTGTTAAAGAAGTTGAATGTTGGCTTAAAAGTCTCAATTAATTTTGGAGACATTACCTAAGCATCTAGCATTTTAGCATTTGACAATTAACTTTGAGAGAGAAACTACGCATCTAGCATGAAGAGATGAAGAGTTTTTTCGTGAGCCATGACATTTATTAATGAATAATTACAACCAAGGTCAATCACGGCATTAAAAAAATTATAGGGATAGTTTTGTCTAAAAAATAATTTACACATATTCACACTTTTATAAGTAGTATAGATTTGTTATTAAGATGGGCCGAGTGAAGAGTAATTCTTAGTGATTTAAAAACTTTGAGCCCAAACCAAAAAATTAGCAAGTAGGTGGACTAAATTTAACGGGTCAATAGACCTGTTTTGCCTAGTCTCGTTACATGCTAGTTGGATCTATAGTTGCTATTTACCTTCAATCTTTTGCGTCTACCTAAAGGTGTCAAACAAGCTGGGTTGCTTTGGCCTAGCCGAGGCCCAACGAGCTTCGCAGCAAAGCAGGTCGGATCTGCCCTGGGTAAAAATGGTCGGTCTTTGGCTAGGCTTTCTCAAGATTATGAGGGCCTAGCCTTAGTCCGAGCCCTTGGTGCAAAATTCAGATGGGCTTGGGCCAGGCTCAGACTAGCCTACAAAAATTAGTTTTTCTCAAAAAAATATTTTTTTAATCTTTGTTAAAATAATTTTATGATAAATTTGTTTATAGACCTTCCTCCTTTATTCCGTGCTTGGAACCGACTGCTTATAAACAAGCTGACGAAGTTACTTATTTTTTCTTAAGTTATATAAAGAATTAGTGGTTTAAAAAAATAAAGCATGTTCATAAGTAAGTTTTACTATGAACATACTTATTTTTTTAATTTATATAAAAAATTAGTGGTTAAAAAAGTGAAGCATGTTCAATGTATTTAATTTGTTTGAAAAATATATACGGCAACAATGCAATCTATATTTTGACAAAACTATATTCTAAAAAGTTGAGAAAAGGAAAAGAAAAATAAATTACTTAATCATTTTGAAGATCTTCAACGCTATCATTGCTTTTCTTCCTATCATCATTTTGCTCCTCCTGTTTAGCATTAAGATAATCATTGCAACAAAGATATAACTCCGATGATTCAGGATTAAGACGACTCTTCCTATCATCCAACATCACCTCGCTTGCTGAAAAACATGACTCTAAAGCAACGGTGGAGGCTCTTGCACCGGTAGTACATAACGGGCAATTTGAGATAAAACACAATAATTTTTAATTTTTTTCCAAAATATTGTAAAATCAAAATTCTCTTGCTGATTTAATGACAATGAAGCATAATGGTAAGTATATGTAGATAAACCAATATTGTTTAAGGAGAAAAACGAAGAATAATCAATAGAAATTTCTTCCGCTCTTGCTTTTTTTTGGGATAAAAGGAGAATTGCATTGGAATTTAAAAGATACAATAGTATATGATTAGGCATTTCAATTGTACATAATAAATCATGACTATGCTTGTCACGATGCAACCATAAACTAACTTTTAATGCTTGCAATAATACAAAAGCAAAAGGATAAAAAAGCAAAAAGGAAGAAGTAATTAGATCATTTACAGCAAAGTATCATTAACCCAATCCTGATGAACGACAATGTGGCATGACATGTAAAAACTGCTAGTGATCTGGTATCTTTTAGTTTGAAGCGTCTGGCACGATATATTCTTACACGGTGCATGATTTCTACTCTTGCTTGTTTTGCAATTACATTTTCAATACCCTTCAGATGCTTTTGACAATACATTTGACCGCTCGATTAAGTAACGCGCACGTCAGGAGAATTTTGATAGTTGTTCAAACGATGTACTCGTGGAAGTTGTAAGCTTGTTTATTGCAGTAGAACCGTAACCCCTTTTTTTTTCCCTCTTTTTTTTGAAATTGAATAATTTACACCATACAACTTGAACCTAAGATCCAAAGTCGTGGTAATATATATAAAACAAAAAAAACAGGCAATGCCTCCCATATTTATTTAATGTCCATTTTTTTTCACTTTTCACTAAACATTTTTGAATATCTCCATATGTCTAAAACGTGCCAATTTAAGTATTTCTCATATAGCGAAAGAGAATTTGGGATACTATGTACTAGACAATACAAAAGAAGACATTTGAAATACCTCTAAAAATTCAATAAGGTATGTAGCTAACTGCTATTCATCGGGGGGGGGGGGGGGTAGTGAATTGGTGTGAAAAATGTGAAAAAAATAAATCAATTTATAGATTTTTTAGACTTCAGAAAAGACCAAAACACCTCTAAAAACAAGCTGTTTAAATTTGTTAGGTGGGTAAATATGTAAAAGTATAAAAAAATTATTGGAATAAGGTTGGACGAAAGTACCCCTCAAACTAGTCGTTATATAACTGGTTGAAGAGTAAAAGTATAAATTTCAAAAAAAAAAATTTGACCATTGGAGGGAATCTCAAAATTTGAATATGAGCAAAACGAAGTCTTAAAACGGGCTGGGCCAGAACGAGCCATACTCTTTTGGGAGAAAAAAGTGGCCCAGCCCAGTCCAGGTCCTAGGTCCATTGGATCTGAGCCTACATTGTTCAACCAACAAGCGGACCTTCTTAGAAGCTATGTCGGGCAGTTTCAACGGCCTCATGGCCCGTTTGACAACTCTGCATCTACTAAAGTATGTCATACAATTTTGCAATGCTATATGCATAAAAAATTAGATGGAAGGATTAGAAGCACCGACATCGATTGAGGTAGGGTGTTCAACACTTACCGACACCGGTTGAGGTAGGGTGTTCAACACTTACCGACACTTTAACACCTCACCGAAACCTTAGGACACGTGTCCAATGCCTCTCAGTCATATTTAAATTTATTTGTTTATTTTTTTAATTAGTGACCACCATGTTGAGCACATCTTGAAGTGTCCGCACGTATGGACTAAAATACAACATTTTTTTAAACTTAATAATTCAGGCTCAGTAGTAATAATCAAAGAAACCCCCGAACTCCATTTTCCGATGATCGCCATTCTCGACTCCTCAACCTCTTAATCGATTCCTCTCTCTCTCTTCTTCATCCATCCCTCATCTCTCCCTATCTCCACACACACACACACTAACTATACACACACCTGCAGTACATGTCACCGCCTCAATCCCCCACTCCTTCCAAATTAGGGTTCCGTCAATGACTCTCTGATTATGAGCGCAATTCAAGACGTCGCGGCCACCGCTAGCTCCCTTCCTCCGGCTCCGAACCTATCCGGCAAGACCGACGGCGGCGGGGGCGATTGCCATGGGTTCCTCCACAACGCGGCTCTGCTGCTCTGTTCCGCAACGTTTGTCCTCTACCTGGCGTTCCACGCCAAAAAGAACGTTAGAAAGCTCCGTCACGGCCGGTCCTTGATAATGATTGCGTACTATTTGCTGCTCTGGTTCACGGCCCTTCTCAACCTCGCTTGGTGCTCTCTTCAGGTACCCTACTTTTGCATTCAAAAAAAATGCATTGGAGCTGTTTTGGTATCCTGAAAATGTGTGTGAATGTGTTTAGTTGTTCAGTAATTGAGAGGTTCAAAGTCGCATTTTATTTAGGTTCTCGTATTTTGGGTAGCCTTAAGGCGCTCCTATTATAACTATTGGCACTCACTGTACTACTATGCTACTCTTTACAAGGTACGTTTTTGCAAAAGCAATGCAGGGAGTGCAATTAGCCATTACCACAGCCCGATACAATTTTGTGGGTTTGCTTATTATTCATGTTTTCTTTTATGCTTTTCTAAGTGGCCAGTAAATAAGCTTTATAGGCTATACGGCTTTACAGAGATATGGGGGCATTTCCCAGGGTCGAGATTGTATTTGAATGTTTGTATTAAGTAGTGAAGAATGCGGAACAGTATGGTGAAACTACTGGAGGATTCTGCAGTTTTTGAATTAAAGAAGAAAAAAGGAAGTTACCAATCCCGAGAAAGTGGAAGTAACAAATCGGAGAAGTTAGTTAATTTGTACGTTTTTAAAACTTGAAATATGAAGCTGGAAGACGCCAAGCATCATTGCCTTAAAGTTTAAAACCAAAACCATGTGTTGAACCAATTGTGTCAGTGGATTTATGTGGTCTAGATATATATATAGATCAATAGATGAAGTAAGATTGAGCCGAACAATAATTGAAGTCGTGAAGTTTAGTTGCCTCTGTGACTAACGGTATGTATGGTTGTCAAGAAAATGGTTAGTTACACTGCACTTCTGAGATATACCCGAAAATTCACGACTCCACCTATCTATATTTATTGCACTTTGCCCTTGTGGTTTGTTGCCAAATTTCCTGGAGTTACACAAAACTGATGGGACGCAAAAGGCCATTACAAGATTCTTTTTGACACGACCATTTTTTTTCCAAAAATACCCTTTTAAGTCTCCTCTTCTTCCTTATCAGCCGACGCCTAGCCACTACCGCCGACCCCTAGCCACCATCACCGACTCGTAGCTGCAATTGTTGACCACCAGACACACGAGCTACCACCACTGGTGACCACCCTTATCCCTCTCTGCCTATTTAAACACCATCCCACCACTAACTCCACCATGAAACACCACTGCCCATAATACGCACACGCACACCCACACGAAAATGCAAACACGCAGACCGGCAACAACCATTGGCACGCCCTTAACGTTTTCCGCCTATCCAAACACCATCCCACCACCAAACTCCACCTTGAAAGACCAATGCTCACCGCCCATCACACACACACACACAAACCGTCAAACCCCTCGTCACTGCCCATCACCACCACTGGCAAACGCCCCACCATTGCCACCAAAATCAAACCACCTTGTGCTACACACAAAGACCCAAAGCCAAACCCACAAATCTGTAAAACCCATTGTCGCCTACTGCCACTATCACCTCCGGCATATGCTCCTTACCCCCCCCCCCCCCCAACACACACAAAAGAGGCACACATCCGTAGTCGTAAAAGCGACTTCCCTATGTTTCATTTCTGGACTTTGTAAAGGGTGGAAGTGGTGGTAGTTGATTTTTGCGACGGTGGGGTCTGTGATGGTGGTAGGGGATCTAAGATGCGGTGGTGGTTGGTTTTTGAGATGGTGGGGAGGTGGCCATGGTGGCGAAGTCTATTGTGGAGGTGGATTTTCTGATGTGCGGTGGTAATGGTTGGTTTTTGGGATGGTGGGGAGGTGGCCATGGTCGCGAAGTCTATTGTGGAGGTGGTGGTGGATTTTCTGATGTGCGGTGGTGGTGGTTGGTTTTTGGGATGGTGGGGAGGTGGCGAAGTCTATTGTGGAGGTGGTGGTGGATTTTCTGATGTGCAGTGGTGGGGGATGTGGTGGTGGGTAGTTTGGGATGTGGTGGGTTGGTTTGATAGTTTTATTTTGTTACAAGGGGTATTATTGTCTTTTCATTAATACTGTTAACTCTGTGAATTGAAAATCAAAGACTGCTGCATAGAATAATCTCAATAGATAAGGGGGGCCTTGTGCAATAAAAAGTAAACCTCAGAAGTGCCAAGTGTAATCTACCTTTAAGGAAACTAGCGGTCCGTTTGATGGTTGAGAGAGAATGGCTAGAAGAAACAAATAAGAAGGGAAGAGAAATTGAATATTATGCTTCTATGTTGAGAAGAAAAGTAACTTTTGCAGTTTTCTGTTGGAAATCTTCCCACTTATGTGAAGATAGTCCTTTTGTCCAAAGTTCTTATGGAAAATCTAGGTTTTATGTGCTTGTTCTACTTTTTCTCAGCCAATTTTGGGATCATGACAAGCTTCTGCATTGTCGTTTTATTTCCTCATAAACACTGATAGTTGCAGCCGTTGTCTCAACTCCCTTATCGCCTTTTGTAAAGTTTTCCATTCAAACATTATCTAGATTAAGAAAAGAACTAGGAAGTTGGGTCTTGCTGTATACCGTGACCTGTTTTAGGAGAGAAAATGTTGTACGAAATGAGCATGTGAAATTTGGTGAGCTAGAAAAGGACTTCAAGGGTCAATACTGGCAAAAAATCAAGTAACATGAATTGATGTAATGCTCGCCTTTAGGTGGAAACCCAGGAATCAAACTTATACTTAAATGTTTCAGCTCTCCAAAACCAAATTTTATCAAAGATTGAAATTTAAAGTAACACCTTGAATGAAGCTGAGTTTCTTGCAAAACTAGATTTATAAATTGTTATGACGACAGAATTACCTTGAACTGAATTTGCACCCCGTGGTGAAAGAAGCCCTACCTCTGTTGCTTACCTATAGGTAAAGGGAAAAGGCACATAACCAGCATCTATACGTAGACACCCTTTTGCAACTCAGCAGGAATGACATAATAATTAAAACACAAATATATGCAGGGAGTACTAAAGCATATTTAATGGGTTGCCAACTGCCTAATGAACCAACATCATTGAAAAGCACGATAGCACTTGTTACTTGATGGAATGTGAAAGGTAAAACACCTGACAAAGCTATAAACAGAGGAAAAATGAAAGCATTAATATAAAGATATATACTCCCTCCGTCTCTAAAAAAACTGATCATATTTCCTTTTTGGGCCGTCCCACAAAATTGATCACTTCCAAATTAGGAAAGATTCCGTAAGCATTTTTACATATTTACCCCATTTATACTTTTTTTATTCTATTTCTCTCACCACATTTAATTCTCTACCAACTCATTTTCTCTCTCCTGGCTCACCACTTTACACTTTTTTATTCTATTTCTCTCTCCACATTTAACACTCTACCAACTAATTTTCTCTCTCATGGCCCACTCTCTTCCCCCTCTCTCTAAAGGGTAAAATGGGAAATACACAATATATAACCTAAATCCTTAATATACGTGCAAAGTCAAATGGATCACTCTTTTAGGGACGGAGGGAGTATCACTCAATTTAAAAATTCCTGTTGCAAGACGGTTGTCCAGGATTATATATGCATGTAGAGAAAGGGGAAGGGAGGGAGGGGAGGGAGCTCTAGGGCTTCTTTCATAATTGGCAATGAACTTGTGGTGGAACTTCAATCTGATATACGCGAGAAAGCTCGAATATAGCAATTCCAGAGAAAAGTAGCCTATGATCTTTTCTTACTGTTGCAAAGGCCCAGGTGTCCATTCGTAATCCTGGTTTTTGCGAGGGCTTATGTCCTCATGTCAGTCCCTCCTCCCTCTCTGGTTGAGTTGCTGAAAGTGGAAAAATTCTTGCCTTGAGATCCTATGTTAGGGCAGGGCCGAGATTTTATGTTTGTCATACAATGGGGTAAGTTTAAGGGTAGTTGTGTGTCACAACACATTGAAGGTTATTTTTGTCAAGAAACTCAATTTTCTTCAGTGTTCTTTCAAAATTTGACGTCTGGACCTTTTGGTAGGATTTAATTCGATTTTGGGCTTTCTAGGTGGACAAAAATCCTAGTGGGTTTTTTAGCATGAAATAGTTTTTTGAAGACTTTTTGGTATATTTGCCAATTTTCTGTTCTGATTTGACCCTTTCTTCTATGGAATGCATTTTAGAGTGCCAAGGGAATATGATCATACATGAAATGTGGCATGTCAATCATGAAAATATACTAGCCCTGTGATTTCAAAGTTTATCATTGTGTTTATTCAGCTCTACGTTAATTTGATTGGGATTACTGTCTATCATTAAACTTATTTTGATGAATTAGGCATGGCAATGCACTCCTGGGAAGGAAATTGCTTGGAATCTTGTATCGTTGTTTACAGCATCAGGAATGCTCTATCTCGAGATTAGCTTGATAGCCTTCCTGCTCCAGGAAAATTATGCAAGTGGGTTGGAAAGTCTACCACGTACTTTCATTCTTTCAGGGCTTATTATTGGTGTAGATATGTTTCTGAAGGTAATACTTCTTTAACTTATAAATTAAAGTTAAACTCCCCCCGTCACCGCGCATGCATGCTTATGTATTATTTGAGTGCAAAAAATCATGTTATTTTAGTTTGACGTAGCCCATTTGGTTTTTGTTATTTCTCCTTTACCTTCAGTCTTTTCCATAGTTACTTTGTTTAAGTTACCTTCACCGTCGCAAGAGATGAGCACAATAGTAGATTTCATAGACTTAGGAATTATACAGCTCTAAAGCTGAGTGATCTTTCAAAGTTGTTGGGAAACTAGTCTAAAAAACGACACTTGAGGAACATTTTTCCCCTCGGATTGGGGGGTTTCAGGGAATGAATGGCATAGTGTGTCTTTAGTTAGCATGGATATTTTGAGATAGAGGGGCAAAGTCATTATCAATCAGTGTCACGGTATTGCGTCCCTATCGCAGTTTGTAGTGGACTCATTTTATTGTCTTATAATTATCTGCCGTTTTTTCCATGGATGTTTTGCCACCGGGAAGCAATGAGCTTTGTTAGATTAGTTGCACCGAGTTCGGTCCTTTATTCCTAAATTTATGTTGGACCCTTTACGTATTTGGCAGCAGGGATGGGTGGACGGTTTTCCCATAGTGTCATTGGTGGATGCTTTGGTTTGAATAAAGAGGAGGGATCTGTACAGATTACGCACCGCATAAGGCACACTGCTGGTTATCCTGAAAGGGAAACTTCTGACCAAATAATCATTTTATATACTTGGTTGGTTAAAATTGATAAGTTGGTCATATGGTAGTTGCTGGCAAGCTAAGTACGCGTGGCTAAGATCAATTCTTAAGCTTGGTAGCCTGGTCTACACATTATATTCGAAGATCCGGAATCAGTTTTTAATTTGGAAAGCTTTGTATACCTGGAAACTGTTCTAGTCATTATATAAGTTAAAATGGATCAATTGTGTAAAGTGGATTTTATTGGGTTGAGGGCTATATCAAGCTGGGGTTCTCTTGAGACGAGAAATGTTGAGCTGGATATCCTGGTCTACATTTGCAGGCAATTTTTATATTTGGCTTTGAGGTCCCGCTTTTCGTTGATAGTGGAACCACACATCGGGTGAAATGGGGCTTGTGGACCTTCTATGAACTACTGCTGACAGGAGTTTATGGCTTTATCCTGTTTGTGCATCACTCAAAGTGGAGAGATATGTTGCCCAGTGAGTTTCTTTGTCATTCTGTTGGCATCTCTGTTTCCCATGCTTTTCGAATTTTCTACAATCCCTTATTGGGCGCACCATGGATTTCATTTGATGTAAAGCGGTAGCATTTCTTCCCCCTTTTGCAGCTAGGCCAGCGTTCTACAACTACGTCATTGTCATGCTTGTAATTAGTGCAGTGGCATCCTTTGCTGGTGCCCTTGCAGGAAGTGGGGCGGGCTTTGGAATCTGGTACATCTAAACAAATTTATTTGTGAAACATCCCACCACCGATTGTCACATTGAAATCGTCTTCATTTTGCAGGTTGTACAATCTTGTCGTTGTCTGCTCCCACACCGTCTATCTTCCTTTTGTTTACGTGACTTTTCTAGCCGATTTTTTCCAGGTGATGTATCCACGATGCAAAATTAGATTGTTTCTGGTTTTGTGCAGCCTTTATGTTCATTATTCACACGCATCTGGGACGTGATGTTTTCAGGAGGAAGATTTGCTTCTTGATAATGCGTATTACTCAGAGATGAGAGATGCTGGGTTTTTTGACGCTGACTGGGACTAATCCATTCACAACTTCCAGACTTTAGTTGTTCGGTTATGCTATATATGTAAATGAAAAAGAAAGAAAAAAACCCTGCTATTCTTCTTTTGGTGATAAACCTGTTAGTAGTACAAATTTTGTCCAGAGTCATCGAGTCTTATCAAGATAAACTAGAATTCCACTTCGTGTCTATTGTCGTTTGGGAAGTCAATGGTTTTATGGTGGCATTCTTTGATGCCATCTTAATATCCAGCAAAAGCAAGGTAGACCATGCGCAACACTTGAGAACAACTTCCCGGCTGTTAAGGGATCACAAGCTGTACGCAAACATGGCTGAATGTTAGATTGCTAAGTAGGGTTGGTAATAATTGTTACATAACATCTCAAATCCACCAACCAAGATTGAGAGTACGCAGGCCAACCCCTAGTAATGTTAGAGAGGTTTGAGTTCCTAAAATGATTTGAGAGGGAATTGACCATAGAAGTCTATAAGTTCTTTATGACCACTTATATGCAACAAAAGTGGCAGCAAAAGAAGGGTGTTTGAGCAAACTTCTGGGTGTATTGACTATACAATCACCTAAAAGAAGGTTAGTGAAAGGAAAGAAGCAAATGCTCATTCTAGTTTCATAGAGAAGGCTGAAAAACTGAGCGTCATGAGAGAGCATTTCATTGAACAGTGTGAAGGGACTTCCTAGTTCCACGGCTAACTGCCGCTGTCATTTTAGGCAGGGATCGAAACTTAATCAGTAAATTATGGCAGGAGTTGTTCAAGCAACGTGAAAGCAGCCTACGTCTAAGCACTGCTTGCTGTCCCTTATAATCTGATGACCAACAGCAAGGCTAAATAGATGTGTGGAAGGACTATCGGCAGCTTTGACTCATGCTCACGATTCACATGCGATTGTTGGTATCAAGGCAGGGAAGTTGAATCCACCTATAAACCATCTCTTCTTTGCTGATGATGCAATGATCTTTACCAAGATCACTCCGCAATCGATAGGGTGTATTCAATCTATCCGGGATTGATACTGCTCAGAATCTGGCCAGCAAATTAATATGCGCAAGTCCTCTGTTACTTTGAGCCCAAATGCTAGACTCATGGATAATAATATAGTACAGAGCTTGGGGTTCACGCTCTTTGCGTGGATCTGTTATTCTTGAGTTGGTTCTCTTTGAAAGAAAAGCTCTCAATTGCAGAATCAAGAAAGTTCTAAACAACGGCAACTTTACCATGTACAAATGCTGCTTAACTATTTACAAGATCTTATATTGGGGTAAAACACACCACATACTAACAAAGAAAAGACGTGTAGCAAATAATGCTCAGCCAGCGACCATGAACCTTACATGTGCCTTAGACTGGATGTGCTACTTGGTTTGATTATTAGGATCAGAGCACAACTACAAAGTTCCGGCTTCCATTTGCTGAGATTTGATAAGTTCTTCAATGGAGTATTCTTGTTCAAGTGCAAGATAACAATCTGAAACTAGAATTAGCTTCATTCCCTGGCAAAAAGAACGACGTGAATTCATTACTCAACATGTTACCAAATACCAAGTCATAAATGGAAAAAAGACTTTTGCTATGAGTTGGTAATATTTTGGTTTGCTGACTGTGTTAAAATGAGATTATCAGGAATACACGTAGCTTCAACATTTCTTTGTTACTGCTTAAAAGACATCTGAGCACGCGAAAAGTTTGAAAGTGGCACATTCCACATGGGAGACAGGCATAAATTGCAGCAGACCGGACAATCTCTGGACACTCTGGATTACTGGTTTAAAACTGCTTGGGAGCGAGGGGCTTGTGGGATCTACTTTTCAGCTTCTTAGGGTTAAAAAGGGCATCCATCTCTGACCCGTTCCAGTTGGGCCCGAGAGAGAGAATATGGGCAGAAGACTGATCTCATCAAAACCAAGTTTCAGGTTTCACACCATTTTCATTTGAAGACTTATGGAGTCTTTTGGTGTCTGCAGCTCTTTTGAGATTTTGGTTTCAACCCCATATCTGACAATTTTTGGTTATTTACAGAAACATTACATAGTTGCATATTTGAAGATGTGACCCTGCCAGGCTGTTACTGATACAAGGGGAGTTTAAATGGGATTGAAACCTATTTTAAATGGCAAGCCTGTTCTTGTTCTCCCACTTTCAGGAAATGATTTTACTTTTAAATCAACACACGTGACTAGGGTCACTTTGGAGTCTATATTTTCGCGCACGCGCGCGTGCGTGTGTATATATATGGGAGCTGATCCGTTACTTGCGCTGCCAGCGCCATCTGGCCGTCCATCCATTGAGGATGGACGGGCTGGGCCAGATCTATTTTTTCTTAAGTAAATATCGTCGTCCGCCACATAATGTAGCGGACAGTGAAATTTACAATACTACAACCCCCCCCCCCCCCCCCCCCCCCTCCCTTCCCTATTTGCCTATGAATCCCTCCGACTCATTAAAAACCGTTGAGGCATTTTGGTCAAAATCACTGTCCGCTAATTGCCAGCGCCATCTAGTCGTCCATCCATTGCAAATGGACAGCCAAATCAAACTTTTCTCTTTGAACCTCCCCATGGTACCCAACATAATGTAGCAGATGGAATTTTTGACCAAAAAGCCCCTCGACCCCCGTAACTTAAGTTGAAACAGTGCTCGTTCGCTACATAATGTAATGGACAACTGGGGACCCTAATCTCTCTCTCTCTCTCATTGATGGAAGCCGCCGGACCCCTCTCCCTTGGGAAGAGGCTTTGAAGGCTCTTCTCAAGCACTAGGTGCACCCACCCAACCCAAGCAACACCCGCTTTCAGACTTCCTTTTATGTCCCAAAATGACTCTCCCGGTGGTGGACCAAAGCAAAGCTTTGGCCCTCGTATGCCTATCATAAGATTTAGTGTTTAGTGTTTGGAGGGAGCTATGAGTTTATCTATAGGAGTTTTCACACATAGGAAACCCCAAAAAAAACTATAAGAAACCCTTAAACTACCCTATAAGCTTCTTAAGGAAATCATAAAGATAGAAAGGGTAGTTAAATCGGCTCTCCCCCTCCCCCTCTCTCTCCCTCCCCCTCCATTTCCTTACCGCCGGTGCGGCCACTGGTTGCCACCCCTACACGCATCACTTTTTGCACGACCGACACCCACCACGCCCTTTGTTTTGTAGCAACACTCACCCATAGCCAACATTTCCACAATATACCGCCACCATGCCTATCACATCCAACCTCCACGACCACCGCGGCACGATCATCACCAATCACATGTTTTACATCGACTCGACAGTTTGGGTCGAAATATCACGACACAAACACGGATACGGGTATGGGTTCTTTGCAGAACACGCCAATTACCGGACGGAGATGCCACATCGCTGATTGGAGAGGCATCTCAAGAAATTTGTCGCCATGGATGATGGAGGATGGAGGTCAAAGGAGGAACAAGGCGCAGTCTCCATATCTGGGTAGGGGGGAGAGAGTATAGAATGCCAGGGATAATGCAAGAAGCAGATGAGAAGTCCAGATCTGGTATGTGTGTGTCATTTTCCGATTTGTTTTTTTCCCCGTCTCATCATGAGTGCTTGAATAACAGTACTTGACAGATGGTGGTGGCAAAACTGCAATATGAATGGAAATATTTAATTGAATATGGTATAAATAATTGGCAACGGTGGGTAAGAAGGTAGTGGGAAGTGGTTTGGGTATGGTGGATTTAGACAGTGACAAGAAAGACGATAGAGATAGGGATGGAGAGAGCTGAAAATTGGAGATGGAGATGGAGATGGAGAGTCGGTCCTTAGTCGTCCGCTACATTATGTTGCAGACAGGCACTGTAGTGTCCGGGTAATTTTGTCAAAAGTGTCATCTGCTACATTATTATGTAGCAAAAGACAGGGAGGTTTAGAAAAAAGTCAGATATGAAGTCCATCTGCAATTGATGGACAACAAGATGGCACCGACAACTTAAGTTGCCAACAGTGGCAAGGGATCAGCTCCATCCCCACCTAACATAACTAAATGTACACGTACATATATCTATTGAGATATACACGCACACACATAAGTAGCGGTTGGGGCTTTTTCCTAAAATGCCCCTCATGCCACGAGCCGTAGGGATCATACAAACCTAAGGGATTCAATAGCATTTTATTTTTATATATATATATTGTGGGTGGGGGGGGGGGGGGGAAGGATTAACTGCTATACTTAGTAGAAGTTAGACAAACAAGGAGTATTTTGGGAAAGATGCCTAATCGGTACGAAGAGTAGCAATTCAAGGGGCGAGGAGTAAAAAAAGAACTAATCTGTAATCGTGGCCGGCTATATCATCATTTCCCCGTTTTTTCTTCTCAACACTCTTGTTTTTCACTGGATCTACAAGTTTGTGATTCAAACCTAATTGCTATATAACTACAACGATGAGCTTTTTCGTTTTTGACTCTTCCTTAAACCATTGTCAAGTTTTGTTAATTAAACCCTTACAATAACTAGCTCTCTAGTCTAGACATTGTCTGAACATAGCAAAAACACAAAAAACATCGATGCATGGCATAGTCAGTTTTTGCTTTAGGAGTCCAGTGATTATGTAAGTGGGATGGCGGAGGGAAAGAAAAAACATGGAGGACTGAAGTTGAACTGCAATGGTACTGCAGAGAGGGAGGGAGGGAGGGGGAGAGGGAGATTTGGACAAAACTAAGGTATTTGTGAACTGGCAAAAGATATGGTAAGAGTTGGATCTAGCAAAACTTCATAGTCTAAAATGAGACTGAAGTTTAAAGAATACATGCCTGTCGAACCGAAGGGATTCAATAGCATTTGTTTTTTTTTTTGTTTGTGGGGGGTGGGGGGGCAAGGATTAACTGTTATACTTAGTAGAAGTTAAGACAAAAAAGGGGTATTTTGGGAAAGATGCCTAATCGGTAAGAAGAGTAGCAGTTCAAGGGGCAAGGAGTAAAAAAAGAACTAATCTGTAATCGTGGCCGCTATATAACGGTTGGACAAACAGTTAGTTCTGCAGCTTTAGATATGTATATGTGTGCGCTTGTACACACACACACACACACACCCCACACCCCACACCCACACCCACACCCACACCCACACCCACACACACATATATAAGATCTTGATCTCTTGCCTCCGCAGGCAACTTACGTAAGTTGCCAACGTCATTAGTGGATGGACAGACTAATAAAAACCATCGTCCGCTACATTATGTAGCCGATGGTGATCTTAACTGAAATGAGTCGGTAGGATTCGCAGGTAAATAGGGAAAGCAGTATCGTAATTTTCACCATCCACTACATTATGTAGCAGACGGTGAAGCTTACGTAATGAAAAAAGATTTGGCCCGTGACGGCCAGATGGCGCGAGCAACTTACCTTAAGTTGTTTGCGCAAGTAACGGATCAACTTCCATGTGTGTGTGTGTGTGTGTGAGAGAGAGAGAGAGAGAGAGTATATACACACACACAAGTGTATACAGGGAGCTGATTAATTGATAGTGCTGACAACTTAGCTTTAAGTTGCTAGCATCTGGCCGTCCATCTATGCGGATGGTCAAGCCAAAAAAAATATTTCAAGTAAAATTTCACCGTGCACTACATTATGTAGTGGACGGTAAAATTTACACCCCCCCAACCCCAAATTTGCATGTTCTTCCCTCCGACACATTAAATCCCTCGCTGGCATTTTGGCCAAAATTTTCAGCCGCTACATTATGTAGCGGACGACGGGAAAACTTAAATGGAACTTCAATCTGGCTCATCCATCCACGATGGATGGACAGCACCACGGACCGTTAACAACTCCCATATCTATATACGTATTTGTGTGTGTACGTGTACACACACTGCTGGCAACTCCAAGCGCGATTCGGCTGTCCATCCATCGCGGATGGACAGGCCAGATCTAGCTCCTCTCTAAACTTTCCCGTTGTACGCTACATGATGTAGTGGGACTTTTGACCAAATTGCCCCTCGACCCCACAACTTGACCTCGAGCAGTGCCCTTACTTAGATTCAAACCTTCTCGTCTACTACATTACGTAGCGGAACGTGGGGGGATTTATTCCAAGCATCGTCAAAAGCAGAATGAACAAAATCAAAGATACATCATCATCCAATGTAGGGAAGTCCAAATTGATCATAACATGAATTTCAATCACACACAAGATCATTGAAACCTCAAGCTTAACAATTGGGTCTTCATGGCCATTAATGGAGGTTTTGGCCCATCTATAGCCACCTTGGACAGCAGCGATGGGTATAATGGCCAATTTCAAGACAACCACCATCGTTAAGCACCACCATTCACCATTGTAAACCACCACTAAAAACAGACACAGCCCCACCACCGTCTTCTACCACCCCCAACAGCCCACAACAAAATCCACCACCCTCGAGCATTCTCTTCACCACCATCCATTCCACTAATCACCAAAATAACACCCCCACATCCCCACCGTGGCCGCATCCAACAGCAACCACCGCTGCATCCCACATCGACCAAAATCCACCTCCCACCACCGTCTATACCAGCCACTGGCCAACCACTTTGTAGACACCAACCACCACTCCAGCACACGGAAACAAGGCCCCTCCCCCACCGCGTTTTGACCTCCTCCTGTCGTCGACCTCCCCATCCCCATCGGCCCTCCAGCTCTAATCTCTACCCCACCCGATTCCGACTGTGGCAGAAATAATGGCTCAGTGCCACTGCCATGGCATGGATATAGTAGTTTTGATGGATGATGGTCTTGGTAGATCTGCTTAGTAAAGAGTAGTGTCTCTTTACTAAGTGATTGGGCAACAGTGGCAGTTTTTCAACAAAAATCGTCCACTGCACAGCCTACACTGTGTAGTGGATGATGGGAAAGTTTGAACAAAAGCTAGATGTGGCTCGTCCATCCGCATATATGAACGGCCAAATCGCGCTGGCAACTTAGCTTAAGTTGCCAGCAGTGGCAAGGGATCAGCTCCACATATATCATCATTTCCCCGTCTTTTCTTCTCAACACTCTTGTTTTTCACTGGATCTACACGTGTGTGATTCAAACCTAATTGCCATATAACTACAACGATGAGCTTATTCGTTTTTCACTCTTCATTAAACCATTGTCAAGTTTTGTTAATTAAACCCTTACAACAACTAGCTCTATAGTCTAGACATGGTCTGAACATAGCAAAAAGACAAAAAGCATTGATGCATGGCATAGTCAGTTTTCTCTTTTGGAGTCCAGAGATTATGGAAGTGGGATGGCGGTGGGAAAGAAAAAACATAGAGGACTGAAGTTGAACCGCAATGGTACTGCAGGGAGGGAGGAGAAGGGGGGGGGGGGGGGGATTTGGACAAAACTAAGGTACTTGTGAAC
Source organism: Escallonia herrerae (assembly GCA_033070095.1). Lineage (NCBI taxonomy): Eukaryota > Viridiplantae > Streptophyta > Magnoliopsida > Escalloniales > Escalloniaceae > Escallonia > Escallonia herrerae. Next base: position 79,174 of record JAVXUP010001166.1, on the reverse strand, counting down.
TGGCTAGAGATATGGTAAGAGTTGGATCTAGCGAGACTTCATAGTCTAAAATGAGAAAAGTTTTAAGATTACATGCCTGTCAAACAGGAAGACATCCCCACCCAAAAAAAAAAAAAAAACCGAACCCCCACAATAGAGAAAAGCATAACATGAAGACATATTTTGCATAAGTCATAACATCAAATATATGAGCTTAAAGTTGAAAGATAACAGCCGCCGTAATCGATGGGAAAGAAAATTGTAGTTGGGGAGTACTAACCTGTACAGTAAATGGTGCTGAAGGTAACTCCATATGGGTGACCAAATGATTCGAGAAAGAAACTCTTTTCAGAGCATGTAGTTCAGAGGTGGAGGTATTACCAAGAACTAGCCACCACGCTTCATCTTTCACCTGGAAAAACAGAAGACGTAAGAGTTTGTTTTAATATAGACCAGAATCCTGAAAAAGTGATTGTTTTAACCTTTGGAAATCGTGGCACAAAGGCTCTCATTGTTTTCCGGTGGGTGTTCGTTTTTTCCAATCTAATGTTTAAACTGGGAAGCGTGTCTCTGTAAGGATCCCTTCTCTGAATCTTAAGTCTCACTTGAACACGGGGAAAGTGCTGCAGGTCCTGAGATAATTGGAATAGCAAATAGTTATTAACTGAATCACTATAATGACCACCTGGAAGGGGAGAAAACAAGCAAGTAGATGGTACATGCTTTGAACTTAAAAAGGCTGGTGCGGCAGTCCGCTCTGTGATTCCATTTACTAGAGAAAGTATTAGCAAGACTTCAAGAAACGCGTAAATTCTAAGTTCACAAATTTTCTAGTACTGACCAATTGAGCGGGACAATGACCAGGTCAAGAGTCAATGCCCATGCTCATGCTTCACCTGTCATGAACCCATACTGATGCCTATGTTGCCAGCAGGAGTTGCCACCATAAGGACCTCAATCTTAGCATTGGCAGACGGTAAGAAACATGCCTATACCCTTGGAGGGTTATCAAACTAGACATCATCTAAAAATGTGTGTTAATAGTTGACCTTCAAAACGAGGCTCATGCATTGGCGTAAATATAAGTGTTCTAAGTTCATATCAGAACATCTCGTCAATTACATCTGAGTTCGAAATAGTATGAAATAAATGAAATTAGAAACAAGAATGAAAATCATAGTTCATCATTCACAGACAGCCACCACCCACCTGATATAATCTTGAAGCAATGGAACTTCCAGTGACAGACTGCAATGTCACCTTAGGAAGATCCAAAAGTTGCTGCACATTTGAGATTCGATTTTTTACTAGTATAGTGTGAAGCTCATCAGTCATGCTTGGCAACATCCATAGGGGAGAATCTCTGTCAATCCATAAACCCTGAAAATAATTTCCAAAGCTATCAGGAGAAGCAGGACTTCTTCAACAACATTAACAAAGCTAAAAATCAGGCCACTTATGGACTCTGCATATGTCTGGAGGTCCCAAAGTCAGTCTGAGCATAGATGAGGGCAAATTCTTTATGGGCTATGGACAACTTTAAATGACATTTCAAGGAGACCAAGCAGTGATGACTACGGAAGGAACTAAGTGCTGCTAAATGCTTATGTTTATCTTAGGTTTAAGATCCAACTCCTCACAAGAATCCTGGAAACTTTGATCACAAACTCCATAGTTGTGGAAATTGGCCTTCTCAGAAAAGTAGCCACCAAGAAACATAACCAAAAGAATAATAATAATGACAAAGGCAAAGACAACCAACCTCAAAAACTATGATCAATGCAATATAAAAGGATGTACCTGAAGACCAAGTTTGTTGGCCAATGGTCACAGGGAAGAGTCTCATGGGGGGTGGAAAAGGGGGAGAGGGCTACTCCCCGACGTGTAGCCCAGGCCTAAATGGCCTTTGATAGAGCTGAAAAGGGGAAAATTAAAAGGAAAAGCGAAGCAGATGAAATCTTCTTTGTTGCAAGTGCCATCGTCTTCACCTAAATTGTCGTCAAGTTGCTCAACCATAATAATGTAAATACAAAATCAGAAAAATGTTTTTAAAAGGACTTGAGAACTAGTGATAAATTTTGAAGTAATTTGGGCTTAAGCACACAAAGATCGGGCTTTTTTGAAGGGCTGTGCCCTTTATTGGATATAAAAACCCACTTTACGAAGATCTCTTAACCCTAAGCAAGGCCCCAATGGTGGACTTCGCGGAGCTTTGCTCCTAAGTGTGCTTTTAATTACTGCGTGTTCAAATAAAACTTTAATGGCAACATGCAGTTTCATTTTACTAAACAGAAAAAAAAAAACAAAACAAAATTCATGGAAGTCGACAACAGTTTTTTTACTAAAGAGCATAATCAATATAAATAAAAAATATAAAGATAAGTTCCTCTCTAGAATTAAAACACGTGTCCTTTTTTTATTCTCAGCTTTCTGGTGAAGTCCTAACTTAAGTGGGACTCTTTATTAAGTAATTAAAATTTGATTTAAATTAACCCCTCAACTAACAAATATGCTAGAGTCTTTTCAACTATCCCAACTCATCACATATGAAATTGATTTTCTCCTTTAAAGTGTGGAATAAACATTTGTCCTTTTTCTTTCTCTGTCAGTTATCAATGTTGTTCCTATTTTTCTTAATTACCTTTGGAAACAAGCCCTTAGCAAGTAAATCTCTAAAATAGCAGCATATCCTCAACAAATAGTAGGGGCTACCATCATATATAAAACTATATTTCAATATCTCTTGCAGATGTCCAATAACAGACTTCTTTTAATATATTTCTTTCCAGAATGCATAGATCTTGCCAACTAGATTTTCCAGTGGACCCCCAGGTGGAGGCAAAGGAAAAAGAAATTATTCATGTATAGCACATAAGTTGAAGTGTTTCTTTAAATATTTCTGAAAAATGTTTTTTGATGATTACTTAGTGCATGATGGTAATTATTTTTGTTGTCCATGTGTGTGTGATATTTGCACATTCAGATATAAACGAGAACCTAAGTCAAAACTAAAGATACAGGAGATTACAGAGTAATTTATGCTCCTTCCATTAGTGTGAGGCTAATAGAGTTTAAAACTAAATCTGTTTTACAGCAGAATCAGTATGCTATAAGAAGAGGTTGAAAACATAGTGATGCCTGTTTGGTTGTTTTAAGGCTTTGACTGTTGTATAGTGCCTATTTTTTTCTCTCTCAATTTTGTTTCTCTCCCAGGAAATTAGGAATGACTTCTTAAATCTTTTACTTTCATGTAGATTACTATGAATTCTTTCATTTAATAGACTTCCATGTTTTTTATGTATTCAAATAAACGTGAAAAATTTTATTGGCAAATAATTTTCGTAAAATTAAGTGATCTCTTCAAAGTTAGCATCCAGGCCACTGTATTCGAATAGAGGTTATGAAGAAAAAAAATAAGGTATAAATTCAGTTTCCTGCTATTCCTTATTAACTTTAAACAATACCATACAAATTGCTTCAAGTATGAACCATCTTTAAAATAATGTAGATTTTTGCTAAGAATTGCTATGTAGCATCCTATCTATCGTGTCAAGTAAATGTTGTCAAAGACAATATAGTCCCTGTATCTCATTTTTCCCAGAGATACGACATTAAAGAAACATAATGGCAATATGTCACGTGTGTGGACTTGAATGAAATATTTGAATCTTAATATCTATATACTTTTTTGAAGATTGAAGTTAGGTAAACCGTATTTGTTCGTAAGCAAACACAATTCCAAGTCATTTTATCTCTTTTTTCTTTTTCGTGCTGATGACCTTTTTGCATGAGCTATTTGATCAATGTTAAATAAATTAACCATCTGTTAAACTGTGCACAAAAATAAGTTTTCTACTCTTTTTTCCCCTTACATGCTTTTTTTATGGATCCGTATAGTTTATCTCACTCTTTTTAAAACAAAAACACCACATACATTATTGAACAAATGTAAAATATATGCATGTCGGGGGATAGTCCTCATACCTAATTTGTTTAACCAAGTTAATGTCCTTAAGCCATACCAACATAAAGGCAAGGAGGTCGGGCCAGTAACTACAAGGGCAAAGATTTATAAGTCTCATAGTGTAATTGCAGGGATCCGTCGATATATTTTAGATGGGTAATGAGTTTTAAAATACTATTATAACCTTTAGTCATTATGAATTGATTTAACATGTCCTGAGAAAGTCCTATTGCTTACGTAATCAGTATCATTATAATGTTCTAACACTCTTGTCTAAAATGAACTGAAATTATTGAGAAAACTTATTATTATCATCGTAAAAAGATTCTCTGTCATTGCATAAAGATGACAACGTAGATATTACATCCCGTGCATCGCAAGGGCTCTATGCTACTAATGCTAGTAGTACTGAAAGACGAACATAAAAGTACATTGTCAAGGGGGCACAAGCTTTAGCTTCTCTACTTGGTACTAGATCTTTCAATTTCATCAAGAAAGGACAAACAGCTAAAGGGGGAATACCTGCATAACCATTTGCAGAAGATGCATACAAGAAATGGTACTAGAAAGCCATCCACTGTTAGCACATATATCAATCATCGCCTGTATGACACGTATACTTTGATCCAACACTGACTTTAAGTCGGTAACATAGTCGCTGATTGGTAGTTCTAAACGAGAGAAATGTGCCTGTAAGGAGTTGTCATAATTGGTAAGGAAAAAGGAGAAAAGGTCAGAGAGCAAGAACACCAATAAGAAAAAGAAGAAAACAATAGGGGCATAAGACCTTTCCACTTGTGATGTTAAAAAACAGTCAGATAGAGCCAAACCTGGAAAAGTAGATTCGCTTTAACATGTGGATCATCTAAACGATTCTTATCCACCATATATGGAACTTTCTCAGACAATGCTCCATTGTAATTTTCCTACAATGAAAGAAGTAAAACAAAGAAAATTTGAGACACGTCCCATTTGTGCTTGAATACGGTATAAGATGATGCCCAAGCAGCAAATCGATCTCTACTACTGGCAGGCAAATGTAAATGTATCTATTCAAGCATGAATGCAAAACTCAGACAAGTAGAGATAGTAAGGAATTGATGGTATGGAACTCATATAGGTACAAGATTTGCTATGTCGAGCTTTAACTAAGCATGGGTATCTCCAAGTATATAATAGAAGCCAGATGAGGGATAATATCTTACTACTTAAGTTGAACATAGTTGTTGCATGAAGCTAGCGATACAGGAAGTTAATCTTGTCAAACGGATGTAGGAAGTGTGCCCATCAAAATCTAATAACGAAGTTCAACTAAGGGCAATTGTGACCCGAGTTCAAATAAGGGAAATTGTGCCCTGATAGGTGAAAGAACTTGTTCAATTAGCCGTCAACGGGTACAACAATTAAAGTTGAGCACAGTTGACAAAACCATCTCAGAACTATGGCATGGTGCAACTCCCTTGGTCAAAAGTAGTTTGCTTTTGCAAATAAACTCTACCAAAGAAGAATGAAGAAAGTATGGATAAAAAAGAGGTAACTATATTTTTTTTGAGAAACATTTTATGTAGATCACGTAATTGCAAGATATAGAATCCTAGGGATGAACAGGAAATAAGACGAAGGAAGAAGAAAAACGGTGGAGGGATAGTACCAGAACTAAGCTAAACAAAACCATCAACCTCACTACACCCACATAATCACCATCATTGCTGTCGAATCAATGAAAAATTTTAAGCCACAAACTGAAGTAGAGATCCAAAGGGGTTGTGGTGGTAGTGGTAGTGGTAGTTGGTGGTGGTGGGTAGTGGGTAGTGAGAGTGGTCCTGATGGATAGAGAAAAAGAGAGGAGAATATACTATAGACAAAAATAAAACAACTATCTTTTCAAAGTTAGATGGACTCCTAATGCTGTAATTTTAAACTAAAAAAAGTACTTTTCACTTGGCAATGGGACCGTGTTGCAAATGCCTCCCCCACAAATACCCAAATCTAACAGAAGGAGTGCAGAAATTTACGCTTTAACATTGTCGAGTATTGGATAAATGATCTAGTGCAACAAAAAGAACAGGTTCTAAGCCGAGAGGTAAACAGTGTTCTAAGATAGAAGTGGGTTGATTACACACCAAAAAACAAGGCTATATGTAATTTAAAAGAGAAAGGCATCTCATAGATAACGAGGAAAAAGGCTTAGTTTACTAGGAACACGATATTAATTCCCACGTGACTCAATGTCCCCACACCAGTTCCTATCAGAAATCCCCACCCTGCCACAACCCCAAATAACGTGCACATAGACATTGATCTACAAAGAGAGGTGTGATCAAATTACCTCATTATGTCTCACAGGAAGCTCGTCATATTCAGAAGCACCAGCTAGTATGTGAAGGAAAACCTAGGCCAAGAAACCAGATATTACTAGTATGCCTTAAAGGAATGAAATGTAATACATGTATAATCAGCATTAGATAACTGAAAAATATTCACCTCACAAACTAGTACAAAACAATAGCAAGATGAATAGGCAAGTCATTGATGTTTAGTCAACTTACTTCGAGCGATGTTTCTGGGCCTATGTTTGAACCAAACATAGACACGGTCATGTACTTGAGGTAGTACTGAGACGCAATTGAACCCAACATCGTAGACTCCACACTGTCTTCATTGATCTTGATGCAACCACTGTCTTCCAAATCCTCAAATGTGTTCTGCACTAAGCTGTTTTATGGAATGTGGTCTTAGAACACAGCAGAGCAGCATTAACGAAGAACACTTTGACGAAACATCAGATCATTTACTTATGGTATTACCTTGACAAGTAAGAGCTTAAAGTTCCAGCTTCAGTACCATCTAAGCCATAGTACGCTGGGTTAACCATCTGTCACACAATTATAGATGCAGTCAGGGTAACATTGATAGCTACTGCTTAAAGCATTCCACAGAATCCACATGTGGCTACTACATACCAAGGATATCCATTAAAAGGTAGTTACTCATATCTATAGTTAGTCACTTGTTAATAAAACTGCACTCATGTTGTTTTTCTTTGTTATTTTCCTCTTAGCACATGTATAGTTTTTCAACTTTTTCAGCACTTAAGGTCGAGACAAAATATCCTTATCATCTTTTGGCTTAACTCTTGGACTACCATAAAAAAGGTAATCTGTTTCTTGAAAATAATGCATTATTCAAAAATTATAAAGCAGTCATGTCGTTATTGCACTCCTAAATTTGTGCATATTCTGTATGTTTGTTTCCTTAACTTCCCCAAGATGAGACAAAATTATTTAACTACAGCCTCCTTCTATTGATCAGAATATTCTTTACAGAAAAGGTGTATGGAGATATAGAAGAAAAAGAAACAGAAACAAGTATAAGTTTGTGGACTGCCCAGCTTTAGAGGGAATGGAAGCCTTCAAATACAGGGAAACAGAGGGACTGCCTTCTACTAGATTGGTCCTATGGGACTAGTAGGTAAGCAATGAACAAAGGCCAGGCATAATCACAGGCCAGTTAAACACTACTTCCTCAACAAATACTTTTACTGAGATCACAATAGTTATACCAGTCTACGGAATAAATAAGTCCAGGTAAGATAATGCACTGCATCCTCTTTATGAGATATCGTTCCAGAAATTATCTCAGCATTGATGTGGTCATGTAGCTGCTCCCTTAGACTGCTCTCAACTGGAAATGGTTCGTAGAGGAACTGCAAGAAGATAGACAACATATAAATTCCATTAATAAGGCACAAAAACCAAAATAACAAATGCACGGGCACGTGCACACACACACACACACACACACACATAAATACAACTCTCAGCTGCAAAGCATATGTCACCTTCTTATAGAAACTCTTTTTGGGTTCATGAACAAGAATGACAGCTTTTCCATGTTGATCGTACTGTGGTCGGCCTGCACGGCCCATCATTTGCAAGATATCTGTGATTGGAAAATCAACGTATCGTTTTCCTTTCCCATCATAATATTCTGTTCCCTGCATAAGAAAGGCGCAAACTTTAACTGCACAAAGGACGCAAGTGAGGCAGGTGTAGACATTAAAACTATATTTTTGTCAATCTGCCCTCTCAGGCAGATTTCCCAGAAAAGCAGGTCATGCTCAAACAGGCGGATCATGCTGAGACTGTGATAGAGCTACCTACAAGCATATGTACACAACCATTATAAAAAGTTCTTCGTCAAAACCATATTTATTATAATTTCTCTTGATATCTCATGATTATCTACTTCACTTACTATGGCTCCAGTGATGCTATAGGTTACGGTCCCACAAGACCATTATGGGTTTCTTATTGGACCTCTGCAGGGGCTGCAAGAACGGAACCATTACATGACAGGATTATAAGAACCACGGATTAAGGTGCGGGTGCAGCTACGCCTATTGGTCATTTTTTCAAAAAATGGGATACGGGTGTGGCGGGGATACAGCAAAAGTTTATTAACATATATTATTTGTATGTAACAAAAATAATGCTAGTTTAGACAAACAATAAGATATTTTGTTAGTTTGGTGGGCTGCTTTAGAAATATTGGAATCAATAGCACAATATGACAAAGTTTGTAGAAGTTCTATTATTTTTTAAAAAGGAGTGGGGCTATTTTAAAAGATTGTCAATAGAGCTGGGAGTTAAACATAATAAACATAAAGTTTGATCGAAACCCTATCTTATAACACAGCTGTCAGACAAGACATAGACAACATCGACAACAAGGAGGGGCCGTGACCGCTCCTGCCAGACACCCCGGTCTCCTCTCCTGCCCAAAGACACTCGCCGCTCCGGCAGAGGTTATTTCTTCTCTTCTCCTTCTTCTCTTTCTTTCTCTCCTTCTTCTTCTACTCTCAGCCAAAAATCCCTGGGTGCTGTGCCCCAGCCACACCAAGGATCCAGAAAAGTAATTGAAAAAAAAAATAGTTTTGGACACGCACCCAGTGCGCACCCATGCTGCACCCGACGTGCACCAGCACCTGATGCGCACCCGGTGCTGGTGCTTCACCCAAACTGCCGCACCAGTGCTTCATAGATAAGAACTGAACCCTTGGGGGCTTGGTTGAAGTTACTCCAATGGAGCTATAGCAACCATAACTAGCTCATTGGTACAAAGGGAAAAATTAGATTGCAATTGATTGGAAAATGAGAGCTGATACGTGAGCTGTAAAGGATTTCAGCTAATATCCAATTCAAGAATGACAACAAAGATCAAATTTCCTGTCCAAAATTTTGAGCCCATCCCAACTAGAAATCCTCCCAGTTCAAACAATGTTTGTCGGAAGAAGGAAAGTCAGATTTTAAAGATGATGTGTCTGGGGGAAAAAATAAAAATATATCAGTCATGATGTAGACATGCAGTGCTGAACCTGGGAGGAAATTCATCAAATTGGTATTGAAGTTCAAAAAAATGGAATCTGCATGCCCCAACAATCCCCGAAACCTGTAATGGCAGGAGGCTCTTGAACGTTACCGCCCTCTTTTACAATTACAAGAGTCATTAGTTCGTGTGTTGTCGATGCCAAAGCTCGAGTATGAGCTTTTCGTTATAGGATGTTAAAGAATAATCTAGAACTTTCATGTTCTTTAGGACTCCTTGCGTCGATGACTTCAGTAACCATGCAAACATCATTGGGGCACCCTTTGTACTCGGTTGGCCTAGTAGAGGCACCTTTATACATTTCTACATGGTAACAAACTGCTTTGGAATTTGGCGAGCAGCCTAAAGCTGCTTGAGCAGATATGCATTTTTTACTTAATTCTTTCTCGCCAAAGGCGAAAAAAGATCCAGCAAAGCATATGCATACTAACGCGTAGTCTACAACGAAAAATCTAAGTATACTAGAGGTTCATACAAAACAAAATGCACTGCGATGAAAACTTCGAAGTAGATAGACATACAGGTACTTGAAACCTGAGATGAAAGGAAGGGAGGGAGGGAGGGGGGGGAGAGAGAGAGAGAGAGATGCTTTTCCAATGGGATGTGAACTGTGGAAAATCATGCCAACATATGTGCAAAGTTTTAGGTACCTTTATAATAACCAAATGAGCGGGAAGGTTAACACCCCATGCCAATGTACTCGTGCAAACCAATATCTGACACAATACGAAAATATAGTCACTAAATCGGGAGGTGGTAGACTTATTTGCTTTTCATGTATTAATAGACCGCATGACTAGTAATTGCCTGAATCTTGTTGTTAGCAAAGAGTTCCTCAACCAAAGATCTGTCTTTGTCATTAAGTCCAGCATGATGTAGCCCGATGCCAAACTGCAAAGTGTGCCTCAGGTTCTGATCTGTAACCTGAGAAAGAATCATCTGTAGCGCTTCTTCTGGCATTCCCAGAAACTGTCTTGGGTGCTCATCTGACGCTGCAAACTTCAATAACAAAATACACCATAGACTTCAATACAATGTTCGAAGACTTTCTCTTAAAGAATGATAGTAGATTGTACCTGAATGAGGTCCAATGCAGTAAGCCTTGTCTGGCGACGAGAGGAAACGAATATTAGAACTGGTTTTGTAGGTGAGTGGGTGCATATAGCAGCATAAGTGGGTTTGTTCATGCTATTCATCCTCGGACAGTAGAACTTCCCAGGGTATCCCTGTTGATTTGATATACAAAGTGACGGAAGCATTACTCACTCTACCAAAAATAACTATGCTCCATTCATCCAGATATCCACAATAACTAATGACTACGAGAAAATAAGCACACACATCAACCCATTTAACATGCAGACATGCATAAAATTTGTAGTTGAGAATTTACTGCAATCTTGTAATAACATATCTACCACGCTTGGACCAATTGGTTCTGGTATCAAAGATAAGACAGGCCTTATTCTTTTACACACACAGTTCATCCTGAAAACTCTTTGTAACTCTCCCTCCCTCCATCCCTCAGTGCAAGCGGTTTAGAGATGATATCTGCATAAAATTGAAATGTATATTCCTTTTGCTGTAGCTGCTGCTATCATTAATTCATTCCATCCGCTCCAAGCAGTAAACGCCAAGATTAGTCTTTTGAGTGTTACAGATGTGTCATACTAAAATAAATGTGATGCAGCGAGAAGGGGAGGCAACTCAGGCTAGAAAACACGCACAATGTTTCATAAAATTAAACAACTTAACACCCCTAAAATGATGGTTTAAACGAAATTTATGTATTAAAATCTTAAAAACCCTGACGATGACAAAAGTACTAAGCTACCATTAGTTTTAAAAAGTTCTACTAATACTATATTAAAATCTAAATTACAGAAGTCAAATCTATTTATACCTCAATTAGATAAACAATAATCAAAACTAATGCCTAAAAAGGAGGGCTCCATGGAACTTCTCAGGCTATGACAAAGGTTAGAAAACCCAATTCCTTTACCAACAAATAATTTTTGTGCATACATCGTGTATCTGTCGGAGTGTGTGTGCGTGTGTGAGGGCGAGCGTGTTCCTATGTGTGCATGTGTTGACACCTTCCCATCATAACTAATGGTTTCCGTCTCTGAACTGGAACTTCACTGAGATAAGCAAAAGTTAAACCTATACTCAAGTCACCCTTTTTCGTACTGTCAACTAGAGGAATTAATACCGACTAATAGGCCTTTATATCCTATGATTCCATATCGAGATCTTTCTATCAATCTCTTCTATGACTAATATTATCGATCCCCAACTTGCTCCCAAATTTTGCATCCCATTAATGTAGCTCCACTTAATTTCTTCGATAGTCATTGGTAATAAGTACTTTTAGTTAGTCATTTTCTTCTGAATGCTAATGAAGAGGTCTTCGATTTTTCACTGCTGTAGAACCTAATGCCAGATAGATCATTAGATCTGCTAGGAGCAAGCTGAGTCACGAGGGACTCCCACCCTCGGTAGATCTTTAGGTGCAGGCATGGTTTGATCCAGTGCTTAGATGTTCATTACATTTTTCTTTCTTCTTCAAGATCTTATTATCTCTTTCATTATTTAATTTGATAATTCTTCCTTGTCTTTAATAAGGTACCACCCTCCAAAACAGGCATAAGAAAATCAAGCTCGAGATCCCCTCCCTGTGCTTAGGTTTCTTGTACAAAGACTAGCTCTTCCAAAAAACCACCACAGTCGAGGCTCATCTCCCAGCTATTTGTTTTGTGGGTGGGAGAGGGGATTATAGAGTAACAAAATGCACTATTGGAAATGGTAGGGGCCCTATTTCTCCCTTCAAAATTGCCCACGGGGAGGTAGTATAATTAAACCCAACTTTATTTTGTATGCTTGTAGGAGTGTTTGGTTCTCTGTGGTCATGAAAGTGAAAACCTAGTTTTTTTATAAATGCCAAATGAATCAAAGTCCTTATTCATATCAGTTTATTATGTTGCAATGAATGAGTTTGATAAAATGGCACGTACTTATGTGTGTGTGTGTGTGTGTGTGTGTGTGTATATATATATATATATATACATATCAATACAGGTGTCCCCATATCTCATTGCAAGGCCCTCTGGTATGTAATCTTTCGAAGCAAGCTCAGGGTTTGATTCTAACGCAGAAGGGGCTTAACTAGAGTAGTGCTTACAACCCTTTAAAGACAATCGAGGGGGCAGCTTTGTACATTGGAATCTATGAATAGACATACACATATTATACACGCGGTAAATGTCAAGTCTGTGCAAACACAATGAGAATGGTGAGTTGATTAAATAAGCTAATGACTAAATTTGTTGTAGAAGAAGCAAAATGAACTCAATTCACTTGCCTGGATATGAACTTCAAGAGGGACAGGCCTCACACTAGGCTTAAAATTGAACAGACCAAGTTCCTCGACACCCAGCCAATCGGCCAAATCACTACACAAACAAGTTATAACGCTTGCATCAAAACTGTATTCTGTAGGCAAAAGAGAAAGGTGCGCCAAAAGTTTGCTAAACCCTTCTTAATTCCCGTGAAGCACAGAGTAGTGGTATCGTATAACAGAAGCGACCATAGAGTATAAAAAAACATACTGCGCATTAGCTAACGCTGTTGAAAGGCCAACAAATCGAACTGTGCGCTCTGTTTGTGATGATATGTATCTCATCCTTGAGACAATAACCTGAAAAGGTAAATGAGATTAGGAGGGACTTCACAGAGTATTTCTGCAAGTTAATATCAGGATGACATAATTTAAACTTGCACCACACACCGGATGACAAAATTTAAAAAGTAAGTAATGCAGCAGCTCATCTCCAGACTCCGTGATCTAAGCAAATATGTTTGGATTGAGTTATGGAGTAAACCGTGTATGACTAGCAGCTCGCCTACTAATTGTTGCTCTACTCCAACACTTGGTATCATACCTTAATGTCTTGTTATAAACAAGTAAACTACTCCTGTTAGAAAAACAAGCTAAGCGCTCACCAAACTGGATGCACCATCTCAGTTTAACCCATCTGCTCAACCTATTAGCAACATTTCTTTCTGTCTAACTCGACGAATCTATCTCCCCTTTTCTGGAAAATATCAAATGCAGGCAATCTTAATTAGGAAAAATCTGCTGCCAATGGCATCCCAATAAACTGACACCGACCAGCACCCATCAGATCTCACTTTAAGCAATGAGACAACTCAGTTTGCACAATTCTGCATTTAGAGAAGATGCGATGCAAAAAGAGTCTCTTTACAACACATTTGGAGAAACCAAAATCCCAGTTTTACCTAATGGAACACGTTGGTCTATCCCGTTATTGCACGTACCTGACAATTACCTCATGCATTTTCATAGGCTTTTTGCCCCAATTACTCTTTCTTTGTCTTAGCTCACAACCAAGGAGTCCTGAGCTTCCAAGAAGCATGTATCTTTCTATTCCTTCATGAGTCACCATGTCACCACCATCAAGAGCCCGCACTAATGTTAGATACCACACATCACCCTAACCTTGATCCAAACACATACACGTTTATCTCCAGTCCAATGTTGGACAAGCACCTTATGTGTGTACCTTAACAAACATATGCTAGTAAAATGCTCAGAGAAGGATTTGATGCTCATTTCAAAATATGACCCACCGGCAAAAACGCATCTAAGCATAGCATCGAAGGATATACACCAGACCTGATTCAGTTGCTAGATATAATTCTCCACCTCTTCTTTTCAGCAATCGTTGTCGCACCCTTTAAACTCTAAAACTGAAATGCCGCCACAACATCAAGGTCAATGAGAAGCCATACTAAAACAGTAACTTTCTCATGATTTTGCAGGTTCTACACAGCTCGATAATCATCTTTACACCAGCTCCACCAACAATCAACCGATAGTCAATGGTTTCCAAGACTCTGTCAAGTGGAACAACGAAAACTACCACCCCTCGACTTTTCCATCACTAGTGAAGGGAGCATCTCTTCGATGTAATTCCCATGCTTCCCATTTTTCTTTACCAGGCGATGGTAAATCCATCCATTCCACCACTTTTCCCCTCCTCATTTTCTGTCGTTACACTTTTCCTTCCCACCAAATAATAGCGATTGGTGACTATGGCATTTATTTCATACTCCTTGCGTTCAAACCTCCGAGCAGAATGAGATGGCAGAATGAAACAAGTCTTTTGCATCTTTTCCTTGGTGGAATACCCAAAAAGAGGTATGATTCTGATACCACTCACAGCTGCTTCTCCATATGATCTGTGCTCCAGACTATGCATTTCAAGGCTCATTGCCTAGTTGCAGTCTATGCAATCTCCTAATCAAACTGATAAACTACTCTCCAGTCTCCTCGTTTGACTTTTGGACTGGTGACACGTGGAAATAAGGCTTAAATCTCTCGCCCTCTCTTCATATTTCCAGTAGTGCTATAAGTTTTGCAAAGACAATTCAGGACATTCCACTTCCATAGTTTCCGATTCACCCCATTGGTCCACTCAATATTTCCTTCTCAGTTTCTAAGGAAGGCACTCCTATTCCAACTTTTCATCTTCCATAGTGGATCATTCATTTCTTAGATCTAGAAATGCCTTTCTAGATAGACTTCCTTCGGAAAAGGTCGATCTGCAACAACAGCTTGGGTTTGTAAGCTCCATAAGAATTTATGGCTGCTCTTACATTGTTAGTGATTATGCATTCAGATAATACATAATAGTTTCGATGAATCACATTTTTCTAAAAGGTGCTTCTCCAAAAGATATAACGCCCAAAGAGCTGCCTATAGCATCATTCATAAATGACAATTGACAATTAAGTAGATGGAAATAGAAAGATGCAGGTCATGGTAGCTTCTGAATCTAAACACCGATAATCATTACCCAGAATATAATAGAAGTGTCAGATAATTCAATAAAACTAATCATAGCAATTAGTTTGCTAATACCTCAAGTATGGGTCCACGATCAGCTCCAAGTAAGTGGATCTCATCCAAAATCATAAGTCCAACCTACGGATCAAACTTACAAACATTCAAATGCGAAAAGGGGAAATGCTGATAAACTGACTCAATAATGTCAAATATTTGTAATTAAACGAGGAATATAGCAGTTTGCGTTCTAAAAATAACAAAGTAAACAATTGCTACATGCACCTTTGTGACATAGCTTCTAGTATGCCAGTTGCGACTGATACCATCCCATTTCTCAGGAGTAGAGATTATGATATCGGCTGATAAGAGAGCCTTGAGATCTGGTGTATAGTCCCCCGTCATTTCGACCTAATATGTAATAATACATTAATATTGATAGCTCAATTTTAAGTTTGATAAAAAAAACTAAAAAGCTTTAGCACCATTTCTTTTCCAAGTTGAGAAACAAGGCGCTTCCTCCAGTCATTCATTCTTTCTCGAACAATAGCCTTCAATGGTGCTATATATATAACCTTGCATCAAGACAATAAGTAAGCATGTAAGTGGAAGACACACAAGACACATACGTAATGAATCTCAATAAACCATATCATCTACCCCTAGGCAAAGTTATGGCAAAAAATGTTCTATTATGGAGAAGTAAAACAGGTAAAGAAGACACACACACAGAGGGTGAGCACCAAACCGTTCAAAGGTGATCCGAACTACTCAAACCGATCAAATCGAACCGATCCAATCCGAGTTGTCCATAAATATTTAACGTTTCGGTTTCATATTTTTCAAACCGAACCGACGTATGATATATAATTTATTTTTAGTGACATTCATTGATACTTTTGACATACATGGTACTAAGCTAATCCAAATAAACAAAACATTGAAAGTTAAAAGAAAATAAAATAAGGAGAGCAGTTATAACACAAAAGTCTAGTGACCAATATCTCTTGTATATTTATTCATTCTTTCTCGTTCATCAGTGACAATGGTTTAAGTGAGTTTTTAATGTAATATATATATACATATACATATATATATATATATATATATATATCTTATGTTGAAACGAGCACTTAGATATTCAATGCATAGTATTTGCAATCTAGAGAGAGTATAACTTCAATTTTGAATAACATTTAGATCCAATAGTAGGTGTGCAAAGGGACAACCTCTTCAAATGGGCGCAAACCTATCCAAACCGACCAAACCAAACCATTTAAATCGACTAAACCACACCATCTAAACCGGTGGTTTTTGGTACGGTTCGGTTCAAATTTTTCCAAGCCAAGGGATTACGGTTCAGTTTGCATTTTGACCTCCAAACCAAACCGTGTCCCACACACTCGCGCGCACACACGTAGAGCTTACCCTCCCCAAACTATAGTAACTCCACCTATATAAAGATCAAACTCGTAACATACTCCTCAAGATACGGAAACATACATACTCTAGACATGGGAGAACATATCTTAAAACTCCCTCACAAGCCTTAGATTAGTATCACAAGCACCTGCATTAAAGGTAATTAACCTGAAAACCACCTAAAGGCAAGGCCTCCCTCCATACTATCTTCTAACAAACTGCCTGTCGACTTCTATCTGCATTATCCTCTCATGCAATGCCGCTTGATTTTCACATAGCAAATCCAGGGGATGAGAATGGTCGAATCCTAGTTTTTTAAAGAAAGCTCTGTTACCAAACTAGCTCAACAGCAGCTTATCATCTGATTCAACACTTGAACAAACTTGTCACGCAGAGATAGATTGTCAGGAAACTTGTGTGTTGTCGACAGAAACACGCACTGCTGAATAGACCAACAATTTAAAACAAAAGGGGTAGGAAAAGACCATTTGTGTAGGCAGAGACTTGAGCTTTCCATGAATTACCTAGAAAATAGGATAGATAGACCTGATCTGTAGTTTCAGGTGGTAACTTCAAGTGCAGTAGCACCTCAAGAAATAAGCTTCAATAGCAGCTCAAACTATAAATTAATTAGCAATCAATCAAATCAAATTCGGCTCAACCTAACAACTTTCCAGAAGGTCGTCAGCTGAGTAATCAGCTAGATCCAAACCTAAATGTTCCAAGGTACCAGACTGACTTCCAGGATCCTAAAAGTTAACATATGTACATAGATATACAGATACAATACACTTGTTTTTGCGTGAGTGAAGTCACGAATAGATAAAAATGGTGACCCTTCCTCTACTCTAAAACCACCACAATCCTAATGAAGGTGTAACTTGGTCGGTCTCTAGTATGACTACGTTCAATAGCAGTATGGCGACCGAGCAGAAATTAGGATCGATCTCCAAAGTCATAACCATCACATTAGATTGGAAAAAAATACTTACAAACCAGAGGCAATATGGATTCAGATGTCCGTTATATGTCCATAATTGAAAATGTAGAGCAACTGAAGAAAGAATGAAGGATGAGAAGTCATGATTACGTGGTTGACTAACAGCATACCTTCATATCAGGCTGGGTGTTGAATAGATGAAGCATAGCAAGCTCAGCAGATATCGTTTTTCCACTTCCAGTCGGAGCCCCAAGAAGAACGTTGTTCTCTGTGTGATACAACACATGGAAAGTCTGCCAATATGCAATAAAATCATTAAGTAAAATCATTTATAAGGCCACAACTTAAGCATCAGAAACAAGATAACTAAGTCAAAATGCTGAAATGTATACCTGGGTTTGGATAGGATTGAAGTGCGAAAACTTATACAGGGCTTCATAAGCTCTGTTTCCAAGTGCAGTAATAGGTAGAGGTTTTAGATCTAGCAGTTCTGTGTGGGTTGTATGAGCCTGAATAAAGCAAAATATTAATATGAGGAAGGACTCTCACAAGAATAAATCGTCAAACAAACGCGAAAGTACTGAATTTTGTTGCAAACTTAGACCTCTGGAAGCGCTAGATTGTGGAAGGATATGGTGTACAAGGCCTCTGCTTGCAACCAAGAATCAGAAACGGCACGGATGTAGTATTGAGGAGGATGTGGTTCAAAAATTGGCACGGTAAAAGATAGTTTCTGCGATTCCCCTTTAGCCATGCGCTTTGTCAATGTGAAAAGCTCTGAATGATAGATGTGGTCATTCTCTGAGTCCTACATGAATTAAACTAAGGCTTCAATAAGGATATTGTCACATGTCCATCTGAGAAATAAATAAGGATTTGGTGGTTTAGGAAATTAAAAATACAAGGAGAGAAAATTCTGAACTAAAGTCAAAAAAGAGTGTTGCCTTATAGTACTAGGTTAATGAGTCTCTCATCAGAAAAAAATGAAATATCTCTAATGCGTGGTATCTTTGATTGAAAAATACAAATTGCAAGAAACTAAAAGAAATCAGATTTAAATTATCCATTTTTCTTTCACAAGTAAAAATAACATATGTTTATTCCTCTTTATAGCAAGGAACTACGGATAGGTTGCTCCTCCAATGAAGACAAAAAGTTATAAAAGAACAGCCAGAGATATAAAAGACCAAGCTTGGGATTTCCTACAAGACAGGATTTCTACACATAAGGATAAAAAATTCTACTAGCTGAACCAAAGCAGCATTAGACAACCAAGAAGCTGAATTGGCAGAGATAGAGCAGCCAAGTAGCACTCAGACTAAGTTAACAAAATTACAATACATGCTAGAGCATGCAAAAGTTGCTAGAATACAATCAAATCCATATTGGTAAAATCACGTTAATAGGTAATTTTCTGCTACACCCAAGTTGAGCTACTCTATAAAATTTATCAATCCACTGCTGACCCCAACAAATTCACATAATGAAGAAAACGTCAATTGCTCCATTCCATACAGAATCATTGGAAGTTCTATAAGGACAATTATCATGTGCATCTGAAGTGCAACAAGAGCTACCTCATCTTAGTGAAGGGAACAACATAATAATTCTATCTGGCACAATCTAGCCAGACTTATCACAGAAATAGCAGCTATTTACAGGGTCGAAGAAAAAATCTTAGAATGATGTTGCTAATGGAATCATACAGCTTTGAGTTGAATATATTATAAACATATACATATTTTCTAACTGAAAAAATGGTGGAAAAATTGAGAGCTAGGATGAATCTATACGTATATATTTATCTCCGTGTATGTGAAACTTTTAATCTTTCTATTTTTTTAATGATATGCATTACTATATACTAGTGAAAAATAAAGAAGAGGCGGCAGCAAAAACTAATGAGCAAGTCAAATTTACGTCCATTTAAAACAAGCAAGGATTCAATTACAGGGCAGCACCTCAACCAAAATCCACCAGCGCTGTGCAACACCATGAAAGCGATCTTTCCATACAAAGTCTGGTGTTATGAGCAAATCTACCTGAGACATAAAGCTGAACATCAACTGCCTAATCTTCTTTAGCATTCTCATGAGGGGCATCAAATTGATCGCATGGAGTTACCTTCAAAACAGTTCTTGTGATTGGACTTACTGTAGCAGACAACTGAATTGATGGGAAATATCCTAAGTATTGCTTGACAACCTTCCATTCAGAAGAAGCAAAATTTGACCTTTGGACATTAATGAATGCATTACAGTTGCAAAATTAGTTTTCAAAACATTTGTGATGTGTGAGTACCCTTCCACCAGGTGCATAACGAATTAAAGCTCCAATGTCTTTCTCCTGCATCTCATGGAGGCGATCCAAGTCAGCCCCTCGTTCTTCAAGCTTCCTCAGTATCTGAACCAGAAAAAAAGTGACTTTCTATCACTCAAAGTTCACGTCAAACTCATTTAAGTAGCAGGAGATGATAAGCGGGACAAACTTCAGGTGAAATATCCTTGTCAAATTGTCTAAGAGGATGTTGATGGTGCCAAATTTGGCGATCCACAGCCTTGCAGTATTCCAACAAGAAAGAAGTCATCTCACACCATCCTCTGCGCAAACAAATTTCAAATAAAGCCCGTATAATACGAGCCAAGCTTGCACTTATATACGCAGCATCAGAAATTAGGGAAAATGAATCTATCGAACCCCGGGATATGTAAAGCTGCAAAATACATAACAAATACAGAGTTGTCAAATATAGTGTTGGTTTAGCTCTACATGTTGATAGTACTTATGGTTGGGCATACCTGAATGAGAATAGAAACTTTTCCATGTTTATTGGAGGGACCACCCTTAACTTCTAACGGACAAGATGTGCGCGCCAACATTTCTAACTCATTTTGTTCCTCCTCTCGAACAACAATATTTTCAAATTCGGATGAATGGGCTACCATGTCAATCACCTATCAAGGAAACAAGATAACGCCTTAATGGTACATGTACTATATATGGTACATGAAAGCAAACAGCTGCACATACATCTTGTCTGAGATTCCAATCTATTTAATATACGACACTACGATAAAAAGTCACTATTCAATTAGATCTAGAAACGAATTGTGAACAAGGGTCGCCAACAACCTAAGCTGCGTCTTTGTTTTGGATATCGAAGTTTTTTTTAACTCTCAGTGTATACCAACTTTGGCTCTTCTCTCAAAATAGGAGAGCTTTTTCTAGCTGCACAATATCTTGTCCGATATCATGTGCAAGTATTCATAACTATGTCGCATGCTTATTGTCTAAGGTGAAAACCAGAAAGTACTTAATTTCCGAAATACGGGAGTAGAACATCTTCTGAGATGTAAGACTGTGACTATGAAAATTGGTTCGCCTCACTAACCAGGACCTATTTTAGTCAGTGCTCATTACCGTAACTATTGGAGGGCACCCTATTTTCTACAGCTGGTTGATAATTACATAGCCTGGGCAGACTATACGATGAATGATCCAAAGTACGATGAATAATCCAAAGTACGCTGAAATTTACTCCTTTCAAGTTTATATGTCAGTATAGGCTTTTACAATAGATATAGTTTCAATTAAAAAAAAATAAAGGAAGAAATCTCCACACCTCAATTTGTCACTAAAAGCATTGATGATTTGTTGCTAATGCACGTTATAATGACAATTAAGGGCGTGGAAAAGCCTAGTAGGGTGCAAAAATGACTTTTTCAACAAGAATTGTTAATCGTTAAAAAGAATTCAAGACGCAATTTAAAGGATACAACTATGAGTTATCCACCTTATAACTAAGTTGATTTTGCAAAAGTTACTCGTTCAATATTTCAGTGTAAGTAAGAGCATGAGAAGTGAAAAATTATTCTCATTGATTTTAGACCACTCTGATGACAACTTTTCGACTAGAAAAGACAAAGTGAACTGGCATTGCAGGGAAAAAAACAAATTAAGCATCAAAACATCAAGTTACCAAAAAACAACTGTTAAGCAAACTAAAAGTGAAGTGCTTTATAAATGGCATGAAAAATGATTTACCTCACTGTCATTCATGTGGCGTCTCAGCATTTCATTATAAATTTCAACACTAGAATATTGGATATAGAAGTGACTAGCTATGCGACCAAGCTCCGTACAGTAAAAATTCCCGCTTTTCTCATCAAAGCGCATCATTTTTGCTTTGTCAAGTGCGCGAGCAGCATCTGTGACAAGTGCTCTTTGCTTTAAACTCAAGGAAGGATCTGCAATAACCTGTTGAACACAAAAAAATATGTCACTAGACTTATATCTACTACTTTGTAGAGGTCACTGAAGGTTCCCAAGGGACTAAAGTTCTGGAACCACCCTTCTCGACATGTCATGTAGAAGGATTATACTACACTGTTGGACGTAATTCACCAATACAAAAGCAATGAAAACATCTAAATGTAATTGTTCTGCCGGATCGGTCGCTCAAGATCTTTGGTCTCTAGTGCTGGGATCTTCGGCCTCTATCAGGATTTGTCAAACATAAAAAAGAAGCACTGTTTTACATGTCGACCAGTGCTTCTTTTTTGTGTTTTCATTTGCCAACCTTCTTAACAATGTTCTGTGCATGTGGTTTCCTATTTATGCATTCTTTCTAAAACGTTTTTGGACTGTAGACCCCGATTATTGCATAATTAATTTATCGTTTGACCAGAAAAAATTACCTCGTCCCATCCGATTCCATATGCCAAAGGATTCATTTTCATCCTTATAAAAAGATATGTGTACCCAAGCCACGCACAAGCTTCCTTGACATTTGTTACAGTACCCAATGCCACCTCTGCATTTAAATTATCTTTCAAGGAGCTAATAAACTGCACCATGGAAAGAAGGGGGAGGGGGAGAAGAAGAAGTTATCAGCACAAAACAAAAAAAAAAAGCAGAATCAAAATTTTCAACACTTAAATGGCCAAAGGTATTGGCAATTTGAGAGCTGAATCATATGTGACTTCTGACATTGATATTCAACCTGAGATGGTAGAGCTAAACATCTAAAATTCCAAACATAATCATCCAAATCTCAAATACTTAACTCCAAAATAATCCAAAACTTTATTACAATCCTTTCAGATCAACCATCTGAATGCAGAGACAATAATTAATAAACTAACTAATAGTTCATCTGAAAAAATTTCATAATGTCTACTATTCCCAACAGCAAATATCAAAACAAATCCCCAGCTCTACTAACATCTCCCCCTTTGTGCTACTCTTGGCCTTGAAGGGGCAAGAAATGGAAGGCAAAAGGGCAGTAAGAGATCATACACACAGAGGGCAAAAACAAATTCATATTTGAGTTATCAAATAGAGCCAATGAGAAAGAATTTAGCTAGCTAAATCAATTCACTAACGAATTACAAAAGTGAACAAAAAGGGGTTAAATAACCAATAATTCAAATATCAAATACAATTTATCAATCTAGTGAGTGTAACATACAAAATTGCTTATTATAAGCATCATAAATCATGGTTATGCCATGTCAAATATTGCAAGCGGTGCATCACATTTAACTTAATTCTGAAAGTGACTTTCAAATTCAAATATCACCCACAAAGTAATTTGACAAATATAAATATCCACTTGAAGTCCAAAAATAGTCATTTTAGACTCGAAGTGAAAAGGACAGAAACAAATATCAGCCCAATCGGGGATCGGATTAGTGAATATCGCCAAAAGGAGTTTCCGGTGAGAATTAAAGGCACAAAAAATTATGCACTAGAGGAATTCGACATATGGCAAAGGAAAGCAGGAAAATAAACAGTTAAACCTTAAATCTGGGTGGAATACTATGATTGAGAATCATGAAAAAATCATAAAAAAAATGTCAAAGAACCGATGAAAACATTACACGTGGCTGACCATGTCATAAAAGCTCATGAATGAATGAGTTGGTATGTTTTGGATGCAAGATTTACAGAAATCTGTTTAAAGAGCGTTTTTTTCTTTTTCGTTTGTTTTCAAATTTTGCTGCACAAGGTATCTGACATATTAAAACAATGTATGGCACAGAGTTTCCCGGTGGTTAAAAATGCTAAATTTTTTAGGAAAGCTTTAAAAGAAGGGAAGGAACTGTCCTTTATTGAAGGATCACAAGGACAGTGAAGGAAATCACGGGACGAAGAAAATTGGACTTAACACGAAAATTCAAATGGGCACGTAACACAAAGAAAACAGAGCCCCTTACCTCAAGGTAGCGAACTTAGAGCCAAAATTGTCCTCCTTATCATAGGATCGATCACAACTTTGTGCTTGAAAACTCAAAAGTCTTTAGTTAATCTTTTTTCTTGTTTTATTATTCTGTCTCTCCAATAATATGTGAAGACTATCACGTCTTCCTCATCTTTGTATAGTTGCTAATGTAATCATAATACAACTGGAAGTCCTAATTGCTAATGCAATTATAATAGAACTCCAAGTCCTAGTCTAAATCAAAAACAATTTCAGTGCCCAATCCAATTACATTAGCAGCTAAATGATAGCAAATACTAATTCATTGACTAAAAGGACTTCTAAATAAATTCTCTAAGGCCCGTCACTTAAGTCAAAGTCACACCACTTTTCTAATGTGCATTTATACAAATAGCTAAAAAAAAGAGGTGTTACATTCTCCCCTTTTACAAAGTTCTGTCATCGGAATTGAAGGTACCTTAATAATCAAAAATAGCTTCTTGCCTTTCAACATCAGTTCTTACATGGCTCCCACCTTAAATGAAATTTCATCCTCGAAATAATTATGACTTGGCTAGCATACAAAGCATAGTGAACTAAATTACTCCTACAAAAGTTCAATGTATGCAAAACAGATTAAATCAATATCTAATGCATCACGCTTCCACTGCACTCCTCTGATAGTATGACAAACCGTACTTCATGCACAATCAACCTTATATTAATGCTTAATTCAAGCCTAAGGTGTACCTAAGTAACAAGCAATCATCATATCACATAGGACTTGTACTCTACATCCAAACCTTGATATCTAAATTCCATTCTCATCACCTCCCAACCTCATACTAGCATCTAGGTGATCGAAATCTACGCCTATACAAAGCCGTGAACAAAGTCATCTCAAAGCTCTCCTAATAACAATCATCTCAAAACTTTCCTAATGACATTTTGCTAACAACTAAGGCTAACTAGTAACCAAAGTGCTAAGTTATTGGCACGCTTTCCTCCGAATGCATCAGCCACCAAATATGGTAATACATATCAAATAGCCAACGTCAAATTCCAATGTCATATATTATATCCCCATAAAAATCATAATACTTCAAACACGTGGTTAAGACAGCATCAAACCTAATCGTCATATCCATATTTCATTGACTACTAAGACCACATACTCACAGTCTAAGGCCTAACTAAAATTATAACAGCGCAATGTCTATGAAAGGTCACTAATCAAAACTTTGAGGTCACCTAAAGATATAGACGAGTGAGGTCACCTAGAGATGTTAGCCAGACACCAAAACCAATACAAAACTTATTGGTTATTCAACCCCTTTTTGATCACTTAAAGGTCGAGGTCAAACAAATGAGGTTCACAAATGAGGTCACCTAAAGTTTGAGGTCACCTAATCAAAACTTTGAGATCACCTAAGGATATTAGCTGGACACCAAAACCGATACCTTCGGACAACCTTTGAAGCGTAGCACTTTTACTTACCCAATATAAATAACTAATTTCTATAAGCACTTACATATCACACCAAAGACTGAGAATAAACTATCACGCTTTCGCTACGTACTCTGATGTCTCAAATCAAACCAGTTCAAACTATATCCAAATCCATCACAGAGAAATCTATTACCTCAAACAAACGTAACAATCCAATTCCGACACAAATATCGTGCATCCACCAAAGTTTGAGTCTCTAAGTTACCAAATCACCTATATCTTGTAATCACAACCTTTACGGTCTATAGCTACTAGTTGCTAGAGCTACTTAAAGATATCAAAAGATCATAGTCTTATCCTTTAATCATCCTCCTAGCCAACGTTTCAAATAGTTCAATTCTAAAGGAAAGTAGCATGTTGTCTACTATTGATTGCTCGGCCCAAATCTTAATCTTATGCTGAAACGTCAAATAAATTGTCAAAACCTAATCCCCAATTGTCAAATCTCAGTCACAGATTATCTTAGACTTATATCTCATACCTAAGCTCTAATACCTAATTCTAATGCCCTGAAGCCGAGGGCCAGCATAATAATGGAGATGAGCATCTAAAATTCCGTAAACATAATCATCAAAATCTCAAATACTTGATTCGAAAATATTCCAAAACTTATTACAATCCATTCAGATTAATCATTTGAATCCAAAGACAATAACAAATAAACTAACTAATAGTTCGTCTAACGTCTATTATTTCCAATTGCGAACATCATAACAAATCCATTATCCACAGATCTACTAACATTTCACCCTTTGTGCCACTATAAATTGGCCTGGAAGGGGGAAAAACGGAAAGCAAGGGGTGAGCATAAATTGTCCAGTTAGAGATCTTACACAAAGGGCCAAAAACAGATTCATATTTGAGTTATTAATACGAGCTAATGAGCACAAGATAACTCGATCACATTTCACAAACGAATGACAAAAGTGATCAAAAAGGGGTTGAATAACCAATAAGTTAAATAGCAAATACAAATTACCAAATCAAGTGGGTGCCATACACAATTGCATCAAGAAATCATGTGATGTCGAATATTGCAACCAATGCATCACATGTAAGTCACGATTTTTTTAAAATTGACTTCCAAATGCAAATATCACCCAATAGTAATTTGTCAAATATTCATTTGAAATCTGGAAATAGTTATTGTAGACTTAAATTGGAGAGGACAAAAAGTAGAACCAAATAAAACAAAAATCAGCTCAATCAAAGTTATTATAAGATGAGTAAGGCTTCATTTGACCCAAAAAAAAATTGGTTTTCAGTTTCCAAAAAAAAAAAATTTAAGAGCAGTTTAATTTTTTTCTTACAAAAATAAGTGGGTGTTTGATAACCCCTTTTTTTGTGTTTGATAACCCAGTTTTTTTCTTTTTTGTGGTGGTTTGCGGTGACAGTGGCCGACGGTGGTGGTGGTGGTGGTGGCCGGCAGTGACTGCCGGCGGTGGGAGGGTGGTGGTGGTGGTGATCTAAAAAAAATAGTTTTTGGAGTTTTTAAAAACAGCCTTGATTTAAAAACTGGGTTTTTCAACTGAAGGGAAAAAAAAAGTAAAATGGTTGCCAAACACAACTTTTTTTCCCAGTTTCCAAAACTGAAAAAAAAAGTTGTGTCAAACAGGGCCTAAGATATCGTCAAAAGAAGTTATCTGTGAGAATTGAAGGCATGAAAATTTATGCATTACAAGAATTCGAGAAGTTGCAAAGGAAAGCAAGAAAATACACAATTAAGCCCCAAGGAATACAATGCATTAGAATCATGAGAAAATAATAAAAAAAATGTCCAAGAACCGATGAAAACATGACACGTTGCTGACCATGTCATATAAGCTCATGCATGGATGAATTGAAAGAGTGTTTTGGTCGCAAGATTTTAGAGAAATCTATTTGGAGAGAGTTTCTTTCAGGGTTAATTACACAAGGCACCCCTGAAGTTTACTCTAAACTACACACGGACCCCCCCTATCTTTGAAAATTACACTCCGCTCCCCTAGGTTTGTACACGCGTTTCACGGAGCCCCACAAAATTGACGGGGACCCTGACTCCGTCTAAAGATTCCCCGACACCTTACTTTTTGGATTTTTATCCCCAAACTGCCCTCCCTTTCTTGAATAAGACCCCTCTTGCCTTTTAGGGTTTTTCTTCTTCTTCATTCTCTTTCTCTTCTGCAGACCCATTTATTTCTCCTTCTTCCTCCCTTTCTTTCTTCACTTCATTCTTTCCCTTCTAACCAAAACATGTCAAGGATTTATAACAAAGAACTCATCAATTCTCTCTCTACAAAATTCGATCATAACAAATCAGACCCTAATTCTCTCTCTCTGATTCCAACTACCGGCAGCAACAACACCTCCTACGCCTCCGCCTCCTCCCTGTCGACCGCCACCTCGTCGCCAACATCCTCTGGCAAGCGGCCTTTCTCGACGGTGCACAACCCCTGAGGCTCGCTTTCCGGAGTGATACCTAGCAACACATCATACGGATCCTCGAGGGTCGGCCACGGGTCGTTTACGCATTTGCCTTGGGGCTCTTCTTTGTCGTCCTCCGATGGTGAGAAAATGGTGGATTTGACGGCAGTAACAAAGCTACAACTCCAATCTATTTGAGAACAAAATCAGGTAAACCCCAAGCCATACAAAAATTCCCGTGCTTCTGTGTTCTTGAATCTGCACTTCATGTCTTTAACTCGGATCATGCTACAAATGGTAGTGACAATGTGCCGAGGGTTTTTTGAGACAAGCTTTGAAAGATCCTATCATTTCTTTGACATCAAAGACATAGATTGTGGCGGCAAGCAACCCTTCTTAGCCAAGCTAAAAGGTTAGCTCCTTGATAGTTCTGGACAATCTGTGAAAACTCATCCTCTTAATTCCAAAGCACGCAAGGAAGCTGGTTACAAATGAGGACAGTTGTCCAAACAGAGGAGTAAAGGCAAGTATAGAAGAGATGATCGAGAGATTTCTGGTGCTGTCAACAGAGGACGTAGTGTCCTCTGTAATTTTGCCCATCTGTTGAATTTATTTTCGATTCCGAGCCTCTTATGACAAGCCAGCCAGAGAATGAATGGTGTTCTAGGAATTGTGTCTTGCCAGTAGAAAGGCCTCTTTGATGGACTCCGGTGGCAGTGCGCAGTCCTCAAGGCCCGCATCTTCCAGTCGCGATGGCCGGATCTTTTCCAACAAGCCCGCTGCAGCTTCGGCTATTGCTTCCATACTTGAACCTCGCCTGAAACCTTAACCCTAAAATTTCGAGCTATGTAAAACGGCAATGAAGATAAAAAAATATGCTAATTATATTAGAAATATTCTCAGTCCCTCCAAAATCTAAGACGACACGACTGTGTAGTTAATTACGAGGGTAAAAATGTCTTTTTGCGTCCCACCGTTAACACCGTTAAAGAAATGGAACGGAGTGTAATTAAAAAAGATAGGGGTCCGTGTGTAATTTAGGGCAAACCTCAGGGGTGCCGTGTGTAATTAACCCTTTCTTTTATTTATTTGTTTCCATCACAACAATTCTAACATATTAAAAAATGTATGGTACACAGTTTCATGGTGGGTACTGACAAACACTAAATTGCTTACGAAAGCTTAAAGAGACAGGAAGGAATTGTCTTTATTAAAGGATTAAACTGATAGTAAAGAAAATCACGATACGAAGAAAAATTGGACTCACATGATAAGAAGTTAAGAACATATGGGTGTGTAACACAAAGAAAATAGAGATTAAAACACTTTACCTCAAGGTAGAGAATTTAGTGCCAAACTGTCGTCCTTATCTCAGGATCAGTCACAACCTTAAGCTTGAAAACCAAAACATCTTTAACTAAGGTATCATTTGAATCATTTTCTGTTTTTAGTTTGGACTAATTACACTTATGTCCCTAAGGTTAGGGTATAATTACAGGTAAGAACAATAGTTTGAACAAATTACACTTATGTCCGTTGACCAGACAGAATACAAAAATACATAACGATTTTCACAAAAAGACTTTACTACCCCTAATTGAAATTGAAATTCCATTTTTCTTTTATCTTCTTTTGTTCTCTCCTTTCTCTCTCCAATTCAATCTGTCATTTCAGATTCAATCTCTCCACGCTCCCCCCACCCCACCCCGCCCCTCTCCCCACCCCGCTGTCGCACCCCTCTGCTCCCCCGACACCGACGCTGACTCCGCCCCCCCAAGCCGCCGCTGTCCCTCCCTACCCACCCTACCTCTCGACCCCTCTATGACACACCGCGAATCGCCCATCTCTCTCTCTCGTGCCACAACTCAGAATAACGGTAGGTTTGTTTTTGGGCTAATTACACCTATGTCCCTAAGGTTAGAGGGTAATTACAGTCAAGGAAACAAAGTTTCAAAATGTAATATTCCGTGACCATAAGTGTTTCAAATGTATCACCCGTGTCCATCCGTCAGAGTACCATCCAAAAAGGTACTTTTTTTATGATATCATCAATACATATTTTTAAAATGGCGATACTACCCCTTGTACTTTATATACAAAATATTTTAAAAATTCAATCTACCAATCTGCAATTTCTTCTTTTATTCAATTTGTCAATCACTGTACGAATAAAAACCCTAATTTGAAGAAATTGCAGATTGCAATTTGAAAGAATTTTAATCACTGTACGAATAAATAACTTTTTCAATTTCAATCTGTCAATCTACCCATTTTATGTTCCGCATAGAGTTGTCAAACGGGCCGGGCGGCCCGCGGGCTGGCCCGACCCGGCCCGGTTCTGGCCCGGGCTGGCCCGGCCCCGTCCATGAACAGTAGCGGCCCAGCACAACGGGCTTAGGGCCTGGGCCTGGACCAGGCCTTCACTTTCTGCGAAAAAGCACGGCCCGGCCCGGAAACGGCCCGGGTTTGGCCCGGCCCGAAGTCGAACCGGGTCTGGCCCGGTCTGCGGCCCGGGTCTGGCCCGGTTTTGGCCCCACTTGTTTGAATTTTTTTGTTTTTCCCCCCCTTTCTTCCACCTCTTTTCCAAAATTCCACTTTTACCCCCCCAACAGCAATATAACGGCTAGTTTGGGGGGTATTTTAGTCTAACCTATATTTTTCAACTCCTTTACACTCTTACCCTCCCCAACAACTATAAACGGATAGTTTGTAGGGGTATTTTGGTCTTTTGTGAAGTTTCTAAAATCTATAAATTCACACCATTTCTCTCTAATTTTTCACACCAATCTTCTTACTCTCTCTTACCTAAACATTCTATATTTCTACAAGCTTTGCTACTATTTTCCTCTCCAATTACTACTCTTGCTAATTACTACTAGTATTTACTAATTAGTACTCTTGTTTATTAATTACTAGTCTTGCTAAATTCTTTTTAATTACTAACTCTCTAATATTTGTTACTCGTTCATTCTTTTAATTGTTATTTCTTATTACTACTCTTATACTTGTGTATTTAGTTACTCTTACAAAGTTTAGCTCGAAATATGGCTGGATTATTGAAGAAAATGAGGCGTGCATCGTCATCACGAAAAACATCATCATCATCGCAAGCACCACCACCAGCACAAGCGCCAGCGCCACGGCCATCACAAACACCAATCCAAGCACCAACACAACCATTCGTTCCTGGACGAATGAGTACAGGCTGTATGATAGATACCCAAGCCAATTGGGAGTTCAATCAAAACATTCCAGATTTTGAATACACGCCTGATGAAGACCCCCCGCATTATAGTCAAGGACGCAGCTCGGTTGGCGAAGCTACTACTCCGTGGCATAATCTCAACCCTATGCCTGGTCATGATGAAGAAGGGCCGAGCAATGCCTCCGGTAATGAGCCAGAAGTCCAAAAGGGGAAAAAAAGAAAGCCGAGTGTTGGAATCATTTCGATGTAGTTACGGTGGACGGCATCCGAAAAGCTCGATGTAAGTACTGCGCTAAATTATTTTCGTCTGGTAGTGGTAATGGACATCTTAACAGGCATTACCCTCTGTGTGCACCTCGACAAGGCCACGTCGAACCTACCCAAACGCAGTTATCTTTTGACGGTAAGTTATTTGTTTATAATCAGCGAGAGCAAAGAGACGGTCTCGCTGAATTTGTTATTCATGATGAACAAGCCTTTTCTTTTGCCGATAATCCTAAGCACTCTAGATATATGAACACATACGTTCAACCTTTGTACAAAAAGGTTCATAGAAACACAACTAGATCCGATGCACTCCGACAGTACAATGCTGCTAAAGCACGCCTTATCGATTATTTCGATAAATTTGAAGGTAAAGTTAGTCTTACTTCTGATATTTGGCAATCTCCTTATACTTTTGTTAGTTATTCTTGTGTGACCGCTCATTGGATTGATGCAGATTGGGTTATGCACAAGAGAATCATCGCTTTCGAGCACTTCCCTTATCCGCACGATGGAATGAACATTGCTATTCTTATATTAAAAGCATGCACCACATTTAAAATTAAGGATAAGATTATGAGTGTTAGTTTTGATAATGCTTCTAATAATAAAGTTGCTGTTGCAGCTTTAAAGGAGACGCTTCAACCTGTACTTAATGGTGAATTATTTCATGTTCGCTGTGTTTGTCACATTATTAATTTAATTGTTCAAGATGGTTTAGCTGCTGCAGGAGATATTCTTCTCAAAATGAGGGGTATGACAGCGTATGTTAATAGCTCGAGTCCGAGAACACAACAATTTAAAACGTTGTGTGTTCAATATAATATGCCTCGCAGGAGAGCAGTTACAGATGTGGTCCACAGGTGGAACTCTACATACCACATGCTTTTACACATTCTGGCATACCGAGAAGTCTATACGCATTTTCTACTAACCCAGTTCCCAGCCGGCTTGCCAACTCAAGAGGAATGGCAGATGGCCACATACCTAGCTGAATTTTTGGAGGTATTCTACACGTCTACCAATTTATTGTCTGGTACGTACTATCCCACCTCTCCTCTCGCTGTAATAGAAATTCTGAAGATGGCTACAATGTTAACAAAATGGAGATATATAGGACCCTTTAAGGAAATAGTAAAAGTGATGGATCAAAAATTTAATAAATATTGGAGTAAACTGCCTGCTATTTTTACTGTGGCTACTTGTTTAGATCCTAGGTTAAAGTTGCATGGCGTGAACGCCTCGATACAAGAGATATCGAAATTAATGTGCTACACAGCAGAGGAGACAACCGCATTCACAGCAAAAGTGAGCAAGAGGTTTGAGGACTTGTTCAACGTCTATCGTAATTCTGCTGACGTGCGCGGGCGAGCTACATCATCATCCACTGTTGAGAGGTATTATGCGCCATACCTTCAGGGCTTTGAACATCTAGTAGCAAGACAACTACCAGGTGAAGGTACTTCTAATTCGGCAGGTTCGTATACTTTTTCCTCTTTTAATGAGATTGGTGTATATGCAAATACTGATCATTATTCTGATTTATCAAGGCAAGAACAGGTTAATTTTAATTTGTTAAATTTTTGGAAACAAAATCAAAACATGTATAAAACTTTATCCCAAATTGCACGGGATGTACTGCCAGTGCAAGCCTCCACGGTTGCTTCAGAGTCGGCATTTTCAGCCAGCGGGAGGGTTTTGGATGACAGGAGGAGTCGTCTTAACCCCGAGTCGCTCGAGCTATGTGTATGTTGGAAGGATTATCTTGATGCGAAATACCGCGAGCAAGATAAACCGATTGATGATAGGAAGAGCAGTGACTCGGATATTGAAGTACTTCTGGATGATTAGGTAATTTGTTTTTATTTTCCTCTTTTGATCCTTTTGGTTGACGTTGCAGATTTCTTGATCTTTGATTGCTGATATTTTGGATAGACATGCATTATTATTTTGATTGTTAGAATTTTAAGAATAAATTTTTTCACAAAATATACTTTTTTTCCATATATATAAAATAAATTTTTACAAGCAAGATATATATTTTTTCGTATATATAAAAAAATAGGTAACTTCGCCTGTTTGTTTACAAGCAGCCGGTCCCAAGCCCGGATAAAAGGAGGAGGGCCTATGAATACATTTATTATTTTTCTATATAAATTGTTATGTGTTAAGATTTTATTAATAAAGCTCACCAAGAAGAGTATGAAAATGTTTAACATATAATAAAAAATATAATGGCTAACAAATAAATATGTATATACATACATACATATATATGTATATTACTTATAATGAAATAAAAGGATAAAGATTAGGTTCGTTAAATTGTGAATATTGCCTAGAGATGAAATTTAAAATTGAATAACAAGAAAAAAAAAAGGGCCCGGGCCCGGCCTAAGCCCGGCCCTAGATATTGGGCCTAGGGCCAGGGCCTGGACTGGGCCTAGGTTTGCCTTCGGCAGGCCCTGCCCGGCCCAGTTGGCAGCCCCACTGGCCCGGCCCCAGCCCGGCCCCACAGCAGGCCCGATGGGCTTGGGCTGGGCCGGCCCAAGCCCGGCCCTTTGACAGCTCTAGTTCCGCATTTCCAATATGCATTCTCATGCTTCTGCGTTTCCCCTTCTCCATTAACATGGTTGTGCTGTTTTTGTGTGATTGGGCAATTGACGGTGGTTGCGGAGACTGGGGGGTCGTGAGTGGCTGACGGTGCTGGCTCTCGTGCGATGGCGTGCATCGATGCCTGGTGGTGGCTCTGCTCCGACAGCGGCCATGGGTGGGCCGATCGATGGGGATTTACATTGGTGTTTGGTTGGTGGCAATCACCGGTGAAGACTAGCAGTGGCTGTTGTTGGCCATCTGCCCTCGCCAAAAATGGTGTAAGGCGTCGAGTAGGAGACTGGTGCCTACGGTGGTGGCCCGTTGTTGGGTCGTGGTGGCCCGTTGTTGGGTCATGGTGGTCTGATCAGTTGTGTTTGTGGCCGGCGGTGGTGGGGAGACTGGTGCCTACGATGGTGGCCCGTTACTCGGTGGCGGGCAGTGGGCAAGCGGGGTGCGGCGCCGAGGAAGGGGAGGAAGACGGGGTTGGCGGGTGACGGGGAAGGGAGAGGTAGACGGGGTGGGCGGTGACGGGGAAGGCAGGCGGGGTGCGGCGCCGGGGAGGAGGAAGACTGGGTTGGCAGGTGACCGAGAAGGGGGAGGTAGTCGGGGTGGGCGGTGACGGGGAAGGGAGGCGGGGTGCGGCGCCGGGGAAGAGGAGGAAGACGGGGTTGGCGGGTGACTATGAAAACTTTATGGGCATAGCACACTGTTACGGATCAGTGATCCCAAGGCAAATCAGGATTTCAACTTTTATTTAGGGACAACTTGGTCTTTTTGTCAGAACCGTTAAGTATTTTTGTATTCCGTTTGTCAACGGACATAAGTGTTACATTTTGAAACTTTGTGTCCTCGCGTGTAATTACCCCCAAACCTCAGGGACATAGACGTAATTGGCCCTTTGTTTTTTGGGTCGTTAAACTGACAGTGGATTTTGGTTTGGGAAGAAAGAAGAGTGGGTTATGGCGGTGGTGCAAGGTGGTGGGTAACGACGGTGGTGCCGGGTAGCTGGGTCACGGAGGTTGGCATGGTGGTTGGCAATGGTGTGTAGGTATGGTGGGGGGCAGCTATGGGGTAGGGAGGGATGGGGCGATGGAGCCACCGCCGGCATGGGGCGATGGAGCTGCCGGCGTAGGGCGAGAGAGGGGGCTGCTGTTGGGGGCGAGGTGGGGGGGGAGAGAGGAGATGAAGGGGGAAGGCGACGTCGCCGACGATGGGGCTACGCCGGCAGAAGATTGGTCGCCGGCGGTAGTTTGAAAACCTAATTTGAAAATTAGGGTTTTTATACAAACCATAAAAAATCATAATCCTAATTTGAACATTTAAACCATTATATTGGACATAAGTGTAATTTGCCTAAAAACCCTAATCCTAATTTGAACATTTAAACCATTATATTGGACATAAGTGTAATTTGTCCAAACTATTGTCCTTACCTGTAATTATACCCTAATATCAGGGACATAAGTTTAATTATTTAGTATAAGGCAGTATTGCCATTTTAAAAATACGTAATGATGACATCATAATAAAATATACTTTTTGGACGAAACCCTAACGGATGGACACAAGTGTTACAAAATTAGGATTTTTGGTCACGGAATGTTACATTTTGAAACTTAATGTCCTTGATTGTAATTACACCCTAACCTCAGGGACATAAGTGTAATTAGCCCTTTTAGTTTTTTGTTCAGCTTTAAAAATTGAAAATCAATATCCGCATTTAACAAACAGTTTTAGTTATTATTATTTTTCCCCCATCAGCTTTATAAACCAGTCAATGGGGGGCTTTTTGAAAAACTCCATTTTGGAGTTATTAGTTTTGGTTTTTTTTAGATCCACCTTTCAACTTTTGTTGGAAGCAAACACCAAATCCATCAACACTACTAACCACCATAGCCATCGACTGTCGGTCTGCCGCCACCACCACCACTTACCAACACCGCCGAACACCAAACCCTCTAACATTGGTCACCACCACTCCTTCAAATATGAATCTGCCAATATAACGACCAACATTTTCCTTGCAACAAATACTACCACCATATCCATACTCATCGCCACCACCATACATAGTAATCGTTGCCGCCGCCGTAACCACCCTACACGACCACTCCCAACCACGCAACATCACTACCACCCAAAAAACCAATACCAATATTACTTCTAAAAACCAACACCACCACACCAAATATCATTCTCTTTCCTTCTCGCCTCGACTGATCCCTCTCCAGGTTTGCTAGATCCATAGGAAATCGAGGGGGATCTGTGAGCCAACACAGGCTTTCCGTATGTCCATGGTAATATCATGGTGGATCTATGAGACAATGTCGAAGTTCAGTTCGTCGATGGTAACATTGCGGCGGATTTGTGTTTAATCGGTTGATGGTTACTACAATAGGTTTGGCTGGTCGTGACGTCGGGTGGTTGTGAGTGGTGGTGTTGGGTGGTCACGGCAAGTGGTGGCAATAGATGGTGGTTCATGGCGATGGGTTGGTGGCGAGCGTGGCGATGGGCGGTGGTTGGCGGCGACTTGTTTATTGGGTTAGGGATATATCAAACGATGACGAAAAAGGAAATAAGAAAAGGTAGTGGAAACTAATTTTGACAAAAGTTCTACCAAACATCCATGTATAAAAACCACAACTAGTATTGGTTTTTGAAATTTTTAAAACAAAAGCTTTGTCAAACACACCATAAGCCTTTTCCTCTTCTTCTTTCATGTCTTCCGCATCCTTATATAGTTGCTAATTGCTAATGTAATCGTACATCCTAGTAGCATATGCAATTACAATAGAACTCAAAGCCCTGGTCTAAATAAAAAACTATTTCAATGCCCAATCTAATTACATTAGAGGCTAAATGCTATCAAATACTAATTTCATCACCACAAGGATTTCCAAACAAATTCTCTTAGGCCCATCACTTAATTCAAAGTCAAATTTTCTAATGCGTATTTACACAAGTAGATCAATATATATATATATGTGTGTGTGTGTGGGTGTTACAGTTGTCTATAAACTAGTTTCATTTGTTTGGCACCAAAGACAAGGTAAGGGGTTCACTTGTTTAGAACTTTCTGCACTCTTGGCATTTTAATATTGACTGAAACATTGGTAATCATTTCAGGGTATCTTGATGGACAAATTTTCAAGATCTCAATACGTTCTAACGCTATCTCAGCCACAGGAACGATACTTGATTTTTCTTCCCTAAATATTAGAAAATAAAAGGTTTTATTAAACAAAAGCACCAGAAGGGTGCAACTCAAGAACATAATATGTACAAGCTCAAAAATCTATATGCTAGCAAAACTTTTCAAAACTAGAGATATGCTTCACTGGATTTAACCCTTAGCCCCAGAGTTCAACCCCATTCGCTTACGCACGTTTCATCCTCTCCAACCACATGCACCAGAGTAGGCCAAGAGGGATCATCACCCCAGAAAATACACCCTCCACTCCTCTTACATCTATACAAGTCAATGACAGATCTGGGTATAACCCACTGAATTTGCAGAAGACTAACTACTGAGTTCCATAAAGATCGAGCAACTGGACATTGTAGAAGTAACTGATACGTGGCTCACCTTCACCCTGCATATGACATCAACTCTGACGCTACCTGAGATAATCACAGGTCAACTGCATTTCTTGCTGCTTCCCAACTAAAAAAGCACCCAAAGGATACAAATATATGTTACCGCCACAAAAGAGATAATATTAGTCATCCTTCCCCAACACCCTTCCCCTGCCCTCCCTGTCCACTGCACTGAGTACGAATTCTGAAGGACGTCCACCACCTGATCCAATTTCTCTCCTAATAGAGTTGGGGGAAAGCCCCAACCTTGGAGCACTCAGGCAGATCCGAGACTCATGCCTCCTTGTTACAAGCCACTAAGCATAAAAGAGGGATGTACATCTGCCAATGCCAAAGTGGATAAATCTCTCGAACTGACCCAACCCTTACTACTGGCCACCCACAGGCTACAACCATGCGCCCTCCCACCTGCTTTTGAGAGATCAAAGTCCAAAATTTTCATCACCGATGTCGAAGTTCAAAGTCATCCTTCCTACCACCTAAGCAAAAGATATTAATCTTAAAGCATAATGCATATTGCATATTGCATATTGCTTCCATCCATGCAAACAAGATAGGGCATCATTATTTCATGCATCTCCCTAACTCCTAGGTGTCAAAAATAAATAGAGAAGCAACTAGACAGCAGGATACTGAATCTCTCCTAATAAGATGTTTAGAAATCCAAAAGATCGAGTAAACTACTAGCAGTTACCTGACTTTCTATGGGAAGTTGACTCGTAAGCAATCGTAGATAGTAGGCCAATTTGTCATGAGATGTGATTATAATCCCTTCACCACTTTTATCAAACTGAGGTCTGCCAGCGCGTCCAAAAATCTACCAGAAAAAAAATGAGAACCACAGAAAATAGATATACTGATCAAAGGGTAGTATAGTTGAGAATAATATATCACGATAGAAGCCTTCTTCTTACCTGCATGACGTCAAGCATGCCCAGATCTCGCCACCCACCAGCCTTTGGATCATATATTTGAGTCCCCTGTGTGACAATGTGCATAAACAAGTAAACAACAATACTGAAAGAAGAAAAGGTGACGATATATGTGAAGATAACACAGAGCAGAGGATGGCATATGCACTGCATAGTCAAGAAAGAAATGCATTCCTAGGATCAAAGAACAGAAGAGTAACACAAAGTACCACATAAAGTTTGAGATCAAAGCATTCGTCTTTTCTATGTATTAGCATAATGTCATTTACTTTTCCTGCCTATCTTTTACCAGTCACAGAAGCACTTAAAACTTCCTTGAAAAAACAGTTACCACAAACTATGATACATAAAGTACCAAGTATAACGGGAAGATGCATCCTGCTGACTTTTAGGGCCTGGCCTTCTATGCCAAACAAGTTGAAGGCTGTAGGAATGCTTAAGACCTGGAATGGAATGTTAGGTACGCAGGCCTATCCCCCCGGCGAGATTCGTACGAACATGCTAAAATAGATAAGGGTAGCCCGAGCAATCAACCCTGGTTCATTAGTCCATCCTCTAGGTTCGGCTCTACTTTTCTCACTCAATTCTTTCGAAGTCATTGGATCCTTTTTCACAAAGAAACCCCCCCTTTCTTTACTCTTTGACTGGCACATGATAAGGTATCAGAATCTTAAAAAATACACCAACGTGACTTAATTTGATTGCACAGGCATATCTCAGAACAGGAACCTCGGACTAATGTATTTATCAGCATATCCCCTCGGTCAGGTTAAAAACATAAAATGCAAGCTAGTCAAAATTAATCTCAAATAGAAGAGGTACTCTATATGAGTATGATACTGAGGAAAGAAGAATAGAAGACCCAGCAAAAAAAGGGGAAGTCCAGTGGATGAATAGGTCATGGTGATCCACTGTTCCTGAGAGAAGGCGGGTCTCAGCAGGGCACATCTCATGACCACGCGCAAGAAGCTCAAGCCTTGCACAAATCAGAGAGAGTGGGTTCTAATGGGTATAATAAGCCCAACATTTTATATTGACTTGCCAATCACTCTTGATCTACAATTCCACCAAGGTCTTCATTTCTGATATAGGGTGGAGAAGATATTAGCCGGATGGAAGAGGCAGTACTCGCCTAAGAGTGAAAAACTCACTCTGATCAAGAGAATTCTTTCCAGCTTACTAGGAAGCACGGACACCTCTTCCGGATCGAGGTATCGTGTCCGTGTCCGACACCTGGATACCCCTCGGACACCTCCAACTTGTCCAAAACCTCTCGATGCAGTCTGGATAACTTTTATTTGTTTTTAATTTACCTACGAAGAAAAACAGCAAATGTTTAAACTTAAATTGAGGGTCATGATGGAATGCTAGGGAAAGTGGGTTGTATTATAAACCGGAAGACTAGGGAAAGTGGTAGATTGTATTCCAATTGACTTATGCCTAACCGAGAGGGAGATAGAGCTCTTTGACGAAAGCAATGTAACATAGAACACGAATCTCTCAATTAATAAGTGCGTGCAGGGAAGAGGTTGATAATGGAGGTCCGGACTACAATAAACGTGATGAGGCAATTGATGTTGATTAAACCGTGGTGGATGGAAGCCATTTATCTTTTCCTTTTTATGGGATCTTGCACTACCGTATGATATATGCTCACTTCATTTCAAGTATGAATTTAATTTATGGTTTATTAGTTGGTGTTTTACTATTTCATCAGGCAGAATGTGCTTGAGACTCATATAAACATGCCCATACAAAATATAAGATACAGCTATTTAGCGGTGTTCAGCAGTCTCCAAAATTTGTTATTCTGGAAATTGCGGTGTCCGGTGTCCCCATCAGTGTCGGTTTGCGGTGTCTCTGTCCGTGCTACTTAGCAGCTTACAAACGAATTTAATGTTGTCAGCATCAACCCAAAGCATGATTATCGATGTCTCAACCAAGTGACAAAATTCCTGAGTTGCCACGCTCTTCTTAGCACACCATCTCATAAAGCTTAAATAAGATTATTTAACAAAGTGATAGCTAAATGCTGAACAGACCTTTATCACAACAGTATGAGCAGGTAGATTTACTCCCCATGCCAAAGTTGCAGTGCAAACAAGAACCTGAAACAGAGCAAAACATAAGTTATACCAGGGGAGTTCTCGAACGCTGTTGAAAAAATATATAATGTACCTTCAGCAGTCCCTCAGAGAAAAGCCGCTCAGTCAAACCTCTATCAGCACGTAACATCCCAGCATGATGAATGCCAACTCCATGTTCAAAGAGTTGAACAAGCTCTTTGTTTCTTGACTTCAAAACATCCCTCTAAATGCAAGAAAATGGGTGGTACAAACAAGAAATAAGACAAAAACATGAAGATGCCACCAAAAAATAGTTAGACATGAAAGCCTTGCCTTAATCAATTCAAAATGAGGGTGGGTGTCATTGCTGAAAAGCTCCAGATCTTCACTCCTCCTGGACAGCTCAACCTGTACAACATGTCACACAAAATGATGGGAGCAAATTTCACAATAACTGATAAATAGCTTTGTTGACAGATCATGGCTTAAAATGCCTCTAAACAAATTTCTCAAAGACTGAGTTAATAAGGTACCAGCTTCTCAGCTGTTTTCCCTGTGTCTTTCCGAGAATGAACGAAAACCATAGCCTGATGTCCTTGCCTTAACGATTCGACAACCTGCGCACAGAAGTGTAATTCTAGCCAACAAAGGCCACTCCAGGAATAAATACTACAGTACAGAAACTCCATAAAGGAAATAAGACCTTATTATAGCATATTTCATGCAGCAGCTCATTGCGTGCAAGAAAGTTTTGCTCACTGACTCCAATATACTGCTGTGCCAGAGGCACAGGACGATAGCTCGAATCAAAGAAGAAGAGACCTCTCTCTGGATTCACCCTCAAGAATTGTGCAACCTAGACGTTCAAGGGAGGAATCAATCAAAGACAGTTAACTTATGCATTAAAACTCGTGTAATTTCAGGATAGACTTTATTGAACATTAATGTTAGGTCAATTTAAATGTCTGGATAAAAAACTTCTAAAAATTAGGGTGGATCGTCTGAAAGGACTAACCTCCAGATAGTTGGGTAGCGTGGCTGACAGGCCTACAATGCGAATCATGGTCTGAGTGGACTCTACCTGTCAGACAGATCAAATTAACGAAAATATTAGCTACTATAGTTTGAGGTTCCTTAGTAGAGCAATTTGTAGTTTAATCGTGTTGCCTGATTTCTAAATACGTCAGAGCCTTATATAGGAACTGTTACAAGTAAGTTGCAAGTCTGTATATCCACCCTTAAACAAATGTTGCAGAAGCACATGAAATTTTTAGTTTATTCAATTCAATCCATTAAAAGCTGCTCATGCATGAAACTGCTACAAATCTTGCAAAAATTCCAGAAGCACAAAATGTTAGTTTATTCAAACCATTAAAAGCTGCGCATGCATGAAAACTGCCCTAGATCTCAACAAAAAGTCAAAAATGTGCAAGCAATAAAAATTGGTTTTCTTAGTGCAGCCTTTAGAGGAAGTTACTACAGCAAGAGTTGTGAACCAAAGAAGCATAATGCTGCTTAGAGCGAACATTGTTGATTGAATGTTGAATGTATTGACACGTACACATGCATGAATGTACACAAAATCACGTATTTATGAATGTACATGAATCTGCGTATGTGATGTAGGAGGTAACTGTGTGCGTATGTGTGCGCGTTGTGTGTACTTCAACGGCTTGACTTTGGTGGTGCCCAGGAATTGATATTGTTATTTAACCTATACTCTTCACACATTGAAATCTAGGACCTATCTGTTGGTTGTCGTTATGATTAAAGTAAGAATTTGCATATTCTCTTCATCTGTGGAGCCACGCGAAATTCAAAGTTTAGGTACTTAATTCATGCGGTACCAAAGTTTTCCCTTACGATTAAGCGGTGGAGACCAGATAGGCAAAAGGATCGACCGAAACCTCTCCCGTCTACTGTCTCTGTCCAGAACTCCACATACAACAAGATGTGGATAATAGCAACTATGATAGTTTTTCTAGGCCAGTCCACTCTAGAAAGCATGCAGCCCTCCATCTCATGCATGTTAACAGATACATACGTTAACTTGCCCCTAGGAAGATGCCTGGTACCTTCACCTTATTAACCTTGCCCTTGACCTGCTAAACATGGATAAATCCTTGAATGTTATTAACCTTCACGTTATTAACCTTGAAGGTTAGCTTGGAAGATGCAGCCCTAGACCTCATGCAGTCCACTACAGAAAGCATGTTAACTTTCCCCTAGGAAGACCACTCTCCCTGGTACCTTCACAACTTCTTTTCGAACAGGGTTATTAAATAAGCTTCAAGGGGAAAGGTAATTTCTTGCCTTTTGTTTTAACTTATGTAAAGATTATGGGGACTGTGTATTGTAAATTTTGCATGTGCTCCTCATGCGTGTATTTGTATAGATTATAGGGACTATGCCTGTGTCTTCGAGGAGTATGCATGTCTTCTAAGGAGAAAGCCTCGACATGCATGCTTGAATCTGCTCTGCAAGCTATTCATGGTGTTCAAATCTACTAAATAGAAACGACTTTTTAAAAAAAAAAAGATCTAACGTAAAATTGAATTAAAATGCAAAAGAAAGGCTTATATTATGAACTATCTTACCCCTTCATCCCAAACAATTGAAACAACACACGTTTTTTAGCGTATCAATATCAAAATAGAAGAACGTATAATTGCATAAGTAATTGATATTGCATTGTTAGAAGAAACATTGTAGTCGAGTGTTAAGTTATTACTCAACAAAGAAACTACAATTGGAGGTAAACATGGAGTTGTTTATTTTATTTTATTTTTTCCCTTCACTGAGCTCTCCCCTTTTTTAAAATTCATTTGGTGATTTACTATTATAAAGCTACTAAAAAGAAAAATGGTTTTGATGCAGAGTTCTTTAAGTCCAGTGGTTGCATCTTTCTCTTGACCATTTTGCAGCTAATTCACCTATTAGCAACTTCTAGAGGTATGTGTTTCACGTATCTACTTCACTTGCTTAATTAATAGTTCTTTTCACTTCAGCGAATGCTTGCTTGTGGCTTTAATTGCTTATTGTTGTCATGTATCTTCTACTATATAGCTTATCTTCAATTTTCTCTACCGGAGACAAATGAATAGGTCATTATCTGAAAGAGATAAGTTATGTGAGTACGATAATATATATATATATATATATATATATATATATAATAGCAAAAAGAAGATATTTATAATATATTCCCATACTTATTACAAGAGTATATTTCACTGTACATTTCAGAAGTGAGGCAAGGCTCTGACAATCTTGAAAGAAGGAAGAACTACGTTGTGAGTGATGAGCAGAAACAATGTTATAATAGAGCAAAGAGGAGCAAGAGGATAATAGAAAGCAACTCAGCTATAGGAGGACAAAATGATAGTGAATCTACTCCTTCAAGCAACACAATAAGAAAAAGACCCCGCTAGTTGCATCAAGCTCTATTGGTACCGCAACAATTTCAAAGTCACACGTTTTTATTAGGGCTAATTACACCTATGTCCCTGAGGTTAGGGGGTAATTACAGTCAAGGATACAAAGTTTCAAAATGTAACATTCCGTGACCAAAAGTGTTTCAAATGTATCACCCGTGTCCATCCGTCAGGGTTCCGTCCAAAAAGTGTATTTTTTAGGATGTCATCAATACGTATTTTTAAAATGACGATACTGCCCCTTATACTGTATATACTGAATATTTTAAAAAGAAATTAAATTAAGATTTCAATCTGCAAATTAGGGTTTTGAAACCCTAATTTGCAAATTAAGGGTTTCAAAGCCCTAATTTTTCAATTAGGGTTTCATTTGTTCAAATTAGGGTTTCATTTTTCAAATTAGGGTTTTAGGGAAACACCAATTAGGGTTTCAAAACCCTAATTTGTAAATTAGAGCTTCAATTCAAAAGGGGATGCTGGGAATTAGTGTCAATCGTTGGAGCTTCTTTGCCCTTGGGTTCAGATTGCTTTTACTGAAAATTCAAGGAATTCGCAATTGGCAAGGCTTTTATCTGAACTTCTTGTGGCGCGAGAGGAGATGAGTCCGGCGAAGGAAGAGGACCAGCTGCCAGGGACGGAGGTGGCGCTGGGCGACGCGGGGGAGGAAGGCGATAGAGCAGAGGAGGACGGCGGCGATGGACTCGATCCTGGCCTATGCCAGGCGGCTGAGCGGGACGTGTTCAACACCGGCGAGGCATTCAAGATGAACTAGAATTTCTTGATGCAAGTCAAAATCCCTTGAGAGACGGTGTCCTCGATGCAGTTGAGGGTGACGACGGAGGGGAGAGGGGGCTCCCAATGCTGCGGCTTGCTCAGTGGGGAGATCTGTTACGGCGGCGGTGAGGTGGGGCTTGGGTTACCGGTGACATGGGTCTAGGGACGGGGCTGTGCTGCCTACGGCGTAGGGCGAGGGAGGGGACTTGGGCTGCCGGCGGCGTAGGGTGAGGGAGTGGGCGACAGATCTGAAGAAAAAGTTTGGAGAGATAACCTAATTTGAAAATTAGGGTTTTGATAGGGATGGATGGTATTTT
Organism: Escallonia herrerae; assembly: GCA_033070095.1. NCBI lineage: Eukaryota > Viridiplantae > Streptophyta > Magnoliopsida > Escalloniales > Escalloniaceae > Escallonia > Escallonia herrerae. The sequence continues at coordinate 34,316 of JAVXUP010001166.1, read as the reverse complement.
ATTTTAAAGTCAGGGGCAATCAAGTCTTTTTGTCAAAACCGTTAAGTCTTTTTGTATTCCGTTTGTCAACGGACATAAGTGTTACATTTTGAAACTTTGTGTCCTCGCGTGGAATTACCCTCAAACCTCAGGAACATAGGTGTAATTAGCCCTTTTTATTATCATAAGTAAAAAACCCAGTAAACAATAGACACACAAGCACAAGATTCATAAATATGACACTAAATATAACAATTGTTTCTCCAATGTATATGCCTATGTGCTTTGATATACATGAATTAGAGAGCACACCACCTTGTCGTCATTGTAAGGCAAAGAAGTTCCAATACGAGCCACCAAGTTTTTGTTGCCGAAATGGAGATGTTAAGCTAGCCCCTGTAGATGTCGCAGAGGAACTACTCTTCTTATACACATCTCCATGTAAAGAGGCTAAACACTTCCGAAAGAATATTTGTGCATATAATAGTATATTCTCTTTCACATCCTTCGGGGTTAACTTGGACATAGAGCTCGCATCTTCAAGGAATGGTGTTTATACTTTTTCGAGCACGACAGATATACCATAATCTTCCGGCTCTGATACCTAATGAAAATGATCCGCACTACTTTCAGCTATACTTTTATGACACCTAAAACAAGATCCAGAATAGGTTGAATATACTAGCAGATGCAAAGTTCAATGAAGCAATGATAAACAGACTCGTGAGAGTTCTTCAAGACAACCCTTATGCACAGTTCTTGCATAGGTTAAGAGATTATCCTCCATTTGAGGAACTTCAAATTCATATTAGAAAGGATGTCAAGTTCAATCAACGGCTTTACAACGCACCAGCAGCCAAAGTTGCGGCAATATGGATTGAAGGGAATAATCCAAACATACATCTTGAAAGAGATATTGTGATTCATGCACACTCAGGTCATAGACATCGTGTGAAGCATTATACAGTTGCATTAAGGAAGTTAATTTTAGTTGATAAAGAGGTATTTACACAAGCACATTATTAGAATTTTTTCACCTCTATATCATTATAAAACTAAGAAATTTACGTTGTCCTAACAATGCTGGCTATGAAGCACCGATGCGGCACTTAGGGTGAAGCACCGGCACCGGATACGCGTCGGGTGCGGGTGTGCCTCGGGTGCGGCACCGATGCGTGTCAGGTGCATGTCTAACTTTCTTTTTTTTTAATTTCTTAAATCCCGGGTGCGGCTCGGGTGCATATCGGCTCAGATCTGTCACCACCGGCGACCATCGGAAACTTCGGCGACCACCGGCGATCTCAGAGGAGACATCGGAGAGAAGAGGTAGAAGTAGCAGAAGGAGGAGGAGAAGAAGAAGAAAAAGAGGAAGGAGAAGGGAACTTACAGGCGATCCACTATGACCTTCGCCGTCGCCGTGCACTTGCTGCCAAAGAAGAAGGAGAAGGAGGAGAAGTCGGTGTGTCGATGTTACCTACGTTTTGGTTTTTTGACTTTTGACTTTTTGCCACATAGTTTTGTTATATTATTAAAGAAACCCAATTGTTAAGTTATTACTTAAACCAACCCCAATATTTCAAAGAAATAACAGTGATATCACATAAAAACTTTATAATGTTCAGTTCTTCGACTTTAATATTATAAAACAACCCATTAGACTTAACAAATTCTTACAAATTTGGTTGAAAGCTTTAAAATTTACAAAAAAAACCTAAACTTAAAAACTCACTAATTTGGTTGGAATATTAATATCTTTTCACATATATCAAACACATATATTATGATTATTAAGATTTAAATTGTTTAAAAATTAAATACTAAGTACATATAATTAAAAAAAAATTATAAAATATGTCATATCCCCGCCGTACCCATATCCTAAAATTTTTAAAAATGCCGTATCCGCAACCATGTCCTTGTCTGTGCTTCTTAGAATGCTGGGAACAAAAATTCAGGTCGTTATGTTTGAGGATGCAATAACAAAATTTGATGGCATCTTCAAATACAACCAAGTATTACACAATCAGCAAATGGAACCGTTAAGCCGATAAATCCAAATTTCCAGAATGTTCATCCTAAGATTGAGTTAATGTTTCAAGTAAGCACAAATGTTCGTAAAAAAGAAACTGAAATCAATGTTCAATTCAACGTTATGACATTCAAGCGAACTACAAATAAAAAGGGAAAAAGACCAAATACATGTACGTTTATTGCCCTGAACTGTGTGGATGGTTGAAATTTTACTTAAAAAGAAAAGAGCTAATGTCAACAAAAAAAATGCAGAATTGCTAGGTCTTCTATACAAGATCAAGAGAAATTTCATCGTCAGGATAATAAAAGGAGGTTCAACTAACAAAAGAGAATCTCACCAAAGCGTAAGTATATATTCATTTAAGTAATTTTAGAGTTATTTATGTCTCAATAACTGATTGTTAACATATAGGCCAAAGTCAATGACCATATGCTTACGGGGAGACATGACTTTAAATGAAGAAAAACTATTCGAGGATACTGTTAACAAGAAACTACTTATTGCATTATCTAACTTAAGTGAGTCCACATTCCAAGGTATGACACTTAGTTGCACAAACCGGGGGCGGGGGCGGGGGCAGGAGGGGGGGCGGGGAAGCGTAAGCACCAAGAAGAATCTGAGGTTGGGAGCGGCTAGAATAAATAAATGCGTAAAGAGTATTATCATTTGTTTAGCATAGTTTACATAGATATCAACAACAGACAAGGAGAATTTAAGAACTTGAAGGAAGAGAGAAACAAGGAATTGAGTTGAAAAGAGCTTGATTTTCATGTATTCTATCACTTGTTCCATGCATCTCTATCCAACTAGCGGGATCGAGTTCCCATCTTAGCTTGGAACGAGATCCCATGGAGCTCCTAACTTGGGATCGCAAAAGCGAGTTTCCGAGAGAGAAACGTCACCATATTAGGAATTTCCTGCAACTAAGGTATGACACGTGAAGTATATTTCCGTTTATAACATATTACACTCCACTACTAACAATCGAGTAACAGGACAGAAGCAATACTCAACATTGTCACTTTCGACAGTACAAGTGGAACCTACGTGCAAAGAGGCTGAAAAGATCAAGAAATGGTATAACAATTACAAATATCTTTTAATGCTCATAAACCATGTATAAGTTCTTTCTTTTGCATAATATTATCAGCAAACAGTTTGTGATGTTAGGATGAAAAATGCAACAAAGAACAAAACAATTGATTTCCCACTCTTGGAGAAACAAATGAATCAAGCAAAAGTAGCGAGATTAGGAGACATTATGTACAAACGCACATCTCTGGAGCAGGTAAGCTAAAATTCATATAGTAATGCATGTGCATAATTGTATACAAAAATTTTAGTGCACAAATAAAACACATATCCCCTAACTTTGCTTATAGGATTCCTTATATTGCTTTAAAGCAATAATTCTTAAAGTTGAAAACAAAAGACCACCTTACTATGATGCTTGCGTACTTTGTCAAAAATCAATTGGATGATGTGACGACAACACTGAATACACAAATGGGCATGAGCCAAATACAAAACATAGTTCCAGGTTAGTATAGTAAACACAGATATCTAAAAAATGCACCAACAATTATAATACTAATATCTAGTAATTACGTCAAGGTATAACATTTGGTTCAATGTGGTTGACGACACATATAAGGCTACAATTTTCTTATTTGATGAAGTAGCAACAATAATGACCGGTTGCAATGTATAACATTACGAGTCTGTAAGGATTAAGGAGATAAATTAATGGGCTAATTACACCTATGTCCCCGAGGTTTGGGGATAATTACACTCGAGGACAATAGTTTACAATAATTACACTTATGTCCGTTGACCAAACGGAATACAAAAAATACTTAACGGTTTTGACAAAAAGACATAATTGCCCCTGAAATGCCATTCATTCCTCTCTGAAAATATCTATGTTCTTTTATCTTTTCTCTCTCTCTCCCCCTCCCCCCTCAACACAAGCATGATCTGATACCAAATTAGGGCTCATTGTTCCTTTTCTGCGGCGCAGTGACTTTGGCTTGGCCCTCGGCGGTGCTATCGGTAGGCAAATGAAGTTGATAGTGGCAAATTGTACCCACCCCTTCATCATCTGCTCTCTTCTGAAAAATGCCTTTATGGTGCGTCACGTCCACGACGGGTGCGGCGCCGCTACCAGATGCTTTCTCCCGAGCCTCCTGCGGTACCAAGGACCAAATGCCGACCTTGCCGAAGTAGCCCGGATGGTTCTTATCGAAGAGGATGCGGTGATGGTGTATACCACCGGCGTTTCTCCGCCCGTCGAGATGCTTAAGATCGAAGACGAATGCCTAATTTAATTTACAGATTAAGAACATTTTGAAACCCTAATTTGTAGAGCATTTCAGATTGAGACTTTAGAAAAAATAGAAATTTAATTTGCAGATTTAGTAAAATTATGGTTGTGAACCCTAATTTGCAAATTAAGAACATTTTGAAACCCTAATTTGTAGATTGAGATAACTTAGGGTTTTGAAACCCTATTTTGCAGATTGAGATTGAAATAAATTAGGGTTTTGAAACCGATTGAGAAAAATTGATGAAAAAGACTGCAGAGATTGGGAAGAAACCAAAACCCTAATCTTTAAATTAAGGTTTAAAATTTTATTCAGTGTATACTGTACAAGGGTAGTATTGTCATTTTAAAAATATGTATTGGTGACATCATAAAAAAATACACTTTTTGGACGGAACCTGACAGATGGACACGAGTGATACATTTGAAACACTTTTGATCACGGAATGTTACATTTTGAAACTCTGTGTCATTGACTGTAATTACTCCCTAACCTCAGGGACATAGGTGTAATTAGCCCTAAATTAATAACCTTCTTTCAAATATTTATGTACACTACAGACTCCAACCTAACATTATCAATTTAATGCAGAATGAAGACTCTAGGTACTACCGAAAGATGGTTGGATGCAAAAAATGAAAAGTACAGGTTTCTTATAAAACTACAGAGAGTCTCTAAAAGTAATGAAGGGAAGATCAATTATTGCAGAAGCAATAAAAGCAATTGCAGAGAGAGATACTAGAAGCGGTTGTAGAGAAAGAGACCATACAAGCACGTGCAGAGGCAGAGACCATAGAAGCAGTTGCAAGCAAAGAGCCTATACTGATCGATGATGACGAAAGACTCAAGAGTTTTCAAAAGAAGAAAATTGCTAAAAACCAAAAAGTTGGGTCCATCACCAAAAACATCTCTAGGAAGAGGATAAAGATTGAGAAGGATTAGGATAATAGTATTACTGTACAAGGAAGTAACAAGTTTGGATTATTTAGTGATGCTACTTTGACGCTATACTGTTTGAACGTCCTTTCATAAATAATTTGAAGTAAATTACATTTCGACATGCAAAGCACTTGTGTCCATATACTATATATATATATATATATATATATATATATATATATACATATATCAAACATTTAGTCACAAAAATAACATAATACGATAGTCCATATCTTTGATGAGATGGCCAGAAAGTGACAACAGTGCACATTCCATTTTAGTGTTACATTTCCTCTAACTAGAGAGCTTCAACGTGCTTTGCCAAAAAGTAAAGATGAGTGGGGGTTTGACCATTGACACAAGTAAGAATACTAAGGGGCTTATAGATTCTCTAGTTTAAATACATGACGTGGCAAGTTCATAAGAGCTGCCCACGACCTGCGTGGGTCCCCTCACACGCTTGATGGAAAAACTTTATACCCTCCCATATATCACACATCACAAACCAACAAAAATCATGTCCATTAACCTTACTATCACCATATCTTACAACTATTACTACCTTGATAATTCCTGGGTCATTTTCTAGTCATATAGCTATCCGGCTAAACAATTTCTAAAATAAGAACCATATGCAAATTGGTCTCTTTCAAAGAGGGAATGGTATTCAAAACTCTGGCATTTGGTCCCTATGAGTCTATTTCGGTATCTTTGATGGAGAGGAATCTCAGAGCTTTGAGGTGTCGAATAGTCTGTAGAGAGGCTCAAGGCTCTAGTTTTGTCCACCTTCTGTTGGACAGGGAACACGAGCAATCCAGTGACCCTACTTAGCCTTTTTGGACAGTCTTCTTTTGTCTATTATACCTCATGTAAATAGGATTACCACTTCTGGCGGTCCTATTCATCATCAACATCAAAGCCTTTACATGAGTCATTTTCTTCCATCTCCCCCGCCAAAGAACATCTTCTTTGATAAAATCTTAGCAGTAAAATCTTTTCTAGCTACTTGTCCCCAAGTTACCCTTGGTCTACCGCCACCTGATCTTACCCCATTAATTTGGAGCATATCACCACTCATAGGGGCATCTAGAGGCCTAATTTGGATGTGACCAGACCATCTTAAGCGCTATTCCCCAATCTTTTCCTCAATTGGTGCCACCCCCACTTTGAAATGATTAGAAACTCTGATTCTAAGTGTTAAAGTTGGTTATTTGAATCGAGGTTTGTATGTCTAAAATAGTTATTGTTTTAACGCTCCAAGAATTCAGGGTGTTAAAGCTCCGAATTTTGGGGTGTTACAATTGGTATCAGAGAATGGGTATATGATTCTGTAGACCTTAGAAGCGTGTGAGGGAGAGCCTAAATTTCGACAAGAGAGTTAGGAAAAAACTTTAATAACTTAGTGAACCATAGTGATGGCTAGGTATGTGAGTTTGTTTTGATGAAAGTATATTTGATGATATATGATTAGGAATTTTAAATTTGCATAGTCATTTATAAAAGGTGTTTGCATGACTCTGATAGTAGTTTACTTTGACATATTATGGCACACAATCGTAGAGATAGCACCACGGGTCGAGGAGGCCCAGCTAGGGGTCGAGGAGGCCGTAATGGAGGTCATACCGGAGGGCGTATGGGAAGCCGTACTAGCGGTTAGGAGGTCCCAGTAGGGGAGATGCCCCATGTAAAGCAGCAACAGCGAATCCCAGAACCTTTGGCTGCAACTCTTAACACTATGATTCAAATTCTGGCACTCATGGCCCAGAATTTGGTTAATCAGTAACGGGGCATACAAAAACCTGTTCAGCCGCAGCCACAAGCTCAGAAGGGGAGTATCCTAAGCGAATTTAATAAGCAGAATGCGGCAAACTTCAGTGGGTCAGTGGACCCTATAGAGGCAGAGGCTTGGATTGCGGAGATGGAGAAGATCTTTTGAGCCATAAAATGTACCGAGAAACAGAAGGTTGAATTTGCGGTGTTTAAGCTGAAGGGTGAGGCATCAGTGGTGGAAGACGGTCGAGACTGGTATGACTCCTCAGCAGAAAACTGAGATGACGTTGGAACGGTTCAAGGACCAGTTCTGAGTACTAGGTCGGATTATCTGGCAATTCTGTGTCCTACGTGTGGAAGGAACCATGGTGGTAAGCCATGCTACAAACTGACTGGAGGATGCTTTAAGTGTGGTAGTGTGGAACATCAAGTTCGAAACTGTCCTTTAGTTTGAGAGAACCAATCAACCCTCAGCCCCGTACCTACCGTTAGTTTAGCAGTGAATACTACATTCCGTCCGGGAGGAGGCAGAGGCCTAGGATAGGCCAGACTTTTTGCTACGTCGGCTCAGGATGCTGCAGCGTCCAATGATGTGGTGCCAGGTACACTTCCGGATAATTTATTTAGGCATTCATATGCTATTTGATTCTGAGGTATAATATTCTAAGTTGTAATCTGAATCATATATTATGGTTGGATATTTGACGTTCCGAAATTGCTAAGCTGTAACTGATGTTCTTGACTAATCTTTTTGGAGGTTATGTCTAACATTTGGCGACACCTTTGTTTAGGAGTTACTTAGTGAAGGTGTAGTGCTTCGATATTATAAGTGAAATTTCGAGGATGAAATTTTTATAAGGGGGGGAGAATGTAACATCCGGAACCTTGATATTGCCTAGCCGGATAATTTATTATTAAGCGACGACTTTTATACCAATGATTTAGCGTCGTCCAAAAGTGAAAATCGATCGGCAATCTTTATCAACAAAATTTTGGGTAACCATAAGTTATAATTTATAAGTGTTATTGATTGAGGTACTTAGTGACAATTAACGTAAACGATATTTTTTTTTAAAACTTTTAGCGACGATATTATTACTTAACATCAGTATTTTTAATTAGCGACGTTTAGCAACAATGAGTAAAGCGGGGTTATGTAACGGCCTGTTAAATTTTCCTAGTGCATTGTTTTATGCAAAATAGTTATTTTGGGCATTTTCGAAACAAAAGGAAATTTTGAGTGAATTTTGAAAATAGCCTAAAGTGTAGGGGGGTTCTGGTAATTTCTAGCTTAGGGTTTTATATACATAGATATGCTCTTTAAGAGAGCAGCCGACCCTAGTTTTCATCACTCTTTTCTGAACCACGTTAGAGAGAGAGAGAGAAAGAAGGCCGACGTTGACGGAATCCGGCGAAGTAGATTACTGTGTCGATCAGTCTTCTAACTTTGTTCTGAATTTATTCAGTGGTTTAGGGGCTGTGGGAAGGGGGTCTTACATCGGTGGTGAGGGTTGCCATAAGGACAGCCCGCTTATGTGTGTTTGTATTTATTGGGCGTACGTAGCGAGATGTATATTTATAAGTACATATGCAACTAAATGGGTGTATGGGCTGGTGAGGGAGCGGTGAGAAGAGGGAACTTTGCCGTGGGTTTTCTGTGTAGTTGGTGTTATGCAGTGAGTGTTGGTGATGGCAAATGTGTGTAGTGAAGAGGGATGTCTGCGATGAAGACAGCTGTGGGTGTATTTATGTGTATTGTGTGTTTAGACATGGGTGTTTGAGCAAGAGAGAACTGCCTTTAAGGCAGTCGGCGTAAAGGGTGTGTGTGTTGTGGTGCTGTTTGTGTGTGTGTATGAACAAAAGGAGGGGGGCTGACGTTTCAGCCATGTGAATCACGCGCGCGTGTGTGTATTGCATAGATATTAGCAGAACACCACTGCCGTAAGGTAGTGGGTTCAAAGGGCAACCTGCAGTGAAGATATCAGTGTGCGTGTTTAAATATGTGTGGTGTGTGTCTGTGTTCAAAATGCGTGTGCATAAAGCTGCCAAGAGGCAGCTTTGTGTGTGTAGTGCTGTGCACATGAGTGTGTAAACGGGTGTGAGAGTGTATAGTGGTGTTGGTGTGCTGTGTTACTGTGTGTGTGTATATGTGAAGGTGTATTGTGTATGTGAGGTGTGAGGGAGTGGATGATAGAGGTGTGTGCTGTTGTGTGTTTTGGTGTAAGTGGGTGTCGTGGGGTTTGTGGAGGAGTGACAGTATTATGAATATATGGTATAACTGACAGAGAGAACAGAAGAAGGAAGAAGTGGGTTTGTTGGGCACAGGCAGTTTGGGTGGTACCCTGTGCTTGCACAGGTGCACCACGAGTTCGCGCTATGTTCAGCGCGTTAATTGAGTAGCGCACGATGATCGTTAGCGTGACAAAATTTACAACAGGATACTTTAGGCTAAGTTGGAATTTCCAAAAAAAAATTGTAATTTTCTGAAAACGTATGTATTTTTAATATTTTCTGAAAGTTCAGATTTGTAAAAATCTTTTGGAGCCTTTAAAAATCATGAAAAAGTTCTGGAAAAATAAGAGTAATGTTTTTCTAGTATAAAGAAGTCTCAGTATAAATTTGGTGATTTTTGGAGTTGATTTATTATCATTACCGTAGCGCATTGGTTTTAGCAAAACAAAAAATTTTAAAATAGTTTTGATGTCTTTTAAACTCTTATTTCAATTTCTATAATTTTTATAAGTATTCTAAAGTTGTTACAAAAATTATGGGACTTTATTTTCAGTTAGAAGCAATTATGACTATTTATGGGATTTTATTGCATTTAAAGAAATTATTTTAATATGAAAATATTCAAAAATTCAGAAAATTCATATTTTGACTTTTTATAATATTTTAAGCTATAAAAACATTTATTTATAATTTATTATGTATTTGAAGCATCGTTAAGCAATAAGGAGTATACAGGGACTTTGGTTAGGTTGGCTGTGTAAAGGACCCATTTTGAGTTGTGTGATTCGAAGTTAGAAGTGGGCACGTGGTGGGCACTTGATATTAGGTTTATAGTATAGTAACATAGATTGTGTTCTAACAAATGCATTGTCAATCTAGGTTTATTCAGAGAATTTTGATCGAGGTCGATTAGCATCGCTTAGCTTTGATCGAGGTAAGGATTTTCTCTCTAAACCCTACACATCATTCTGAATTCATATGTTTAAGTATTAACTGTTTCGCAAATTCCGTTGAACTATGGTTTTATAAAACTTCCACGAAAATATTTGGAATTCTGCCCGTGAAACCCTAACTTAAACCTTAAAGCGATCGATTGAAATTCTGTTAATTCTCATTTGTTTTATTGATTTGATCATCGTAAAATATTTTGAGTTGAATTGATTTCTTCTCAATATTAGCATGAGTTAGAAAATCTAGGGAGCTATAAGGATGGGGTGTATTGTTGGCGTTATAAGGATGGTCTGTTGGTTAGGTTAAACTAGTACCTAAATGGACTAGTCAGTGTACATATGCATATGTAAAGTGTATCAAGCACTGCCGGGGTGGCTTTGCTATAGTGTACTGCTCATGTTCGATATTATCTATTTCTGTTTTATTGCACATAAAGTGTTTTGAATAACTGTTAATTGAGGGATTGAGTTGACACTCGTCCCTATATTTATATCGAAATAGATGTGGTTTCAGTTAAAATATTTCGAAAAGATGTTATTTGACTTGAATGTAAAATTGTTCGAATCGTTCGTCTATATCGAAATGTTGTGTTTTATTTAAAAATCCTTTTAAAAAAATTCATTTGACTCTATATGAAAACTTGTCCAAATCATTTCTTTCTTTTTAATCTTTGATCGATCTTACTGGGCTCTCAAAAAAGCTCACTCTCGTTTAACTTCCTTTCCACGGGTGATAACCAGCACTAGGTTACCTGAGTATGGATTAGAGCCGAGCGAGTGAATTTAATTTTTAGTACTGATCATTAAGATCCCAGCACGGGTAAACTTCTCTAACTTGTTGATTAGATTTAAATTGATTTGAGGAACTGTAATGATTAGAAGCTCTGATCCAAGTATTAAAGTAGGTTATTTGAATCGAAGTTTGTATGTCTTTAAGTAGTGATTGTTTTAACGCTCAAGGAATTCAGGGTGTTAAAGCTCCGAATTTTCGAGGTGTTACAAGGACGTCTTAGGGTGTTAGAGGAACGAATAAGAGCAAGAAAAACGAGAAAAAATGAAGCAAAAACGGAGAAAATCGAAACTAGGGTTTGCTGTGTGATGAACACCGCGCGTGGATGGAGCGTGGAGTAGTCTCCGGCCACTTTTCCGGCCAATTCTTTTTACAGTCTCAAAGTTATTTCAATTTTAGAATTAGAATTTCTAAGAAATTTTCAGAATTTTCTGATATCATTTGAATTTTTTTGTATTTTGCGAAAATTTAAAACTTCTAAAATTTGTTTTAACTATATAAAATGATTATTTAATCCTAAAAATTTGTGTGTACTGCTTATATGATTCTAAGATGTTTCTGTTCAAGTTTCAGAATTTTTAGAGGTGATTTATATGATTTTCGTATCGCATTTGTTTGGACAAAATGAATTATTTAAAAATAATTTAATGATATTTTTGACGTGATTTCAGTTTCTATATTTTTCTTACATAATTTAGGGCTATTATGAAAATTATGGGATTTTGTTTTGACCTAGAAATATTAATGGCTATTTTTGGGCTTTTCTAATATTTAAGAAAATTATTTTTTATTCAAAAATATTCGAAAATTCAAAAAATCTATACTTTAACTTTTATAATGTTTTAAGCTCTAAAAGTACTTTAGAAGGATTTATTACGAATTTGGGGGTATCATAATGCCTGAGGGAGTATGCGGGTTCCTAGTTAGGCTTGAACGTACGTGGAGACCCGTTTCAATTTGGGTTATTTTGAGAGTATCGGAGCAAGCAACATTTAAGAAATCAGCATTGGGTTTATAGTGTTTAGAGACTAGAGTTTATTCTGATAAATAATTAGCCTGATCTAGGTTAATTCAACGGATTTTGGATCGAGGCTGTTTAGCAACGCATAGCTTGGGTTAAGGTAAGGATTTCCTTTCCGAACCCTATTTGATCACTTTGGTTTCGTATGTTTGTTCTATTGTTCTTTGAATACCATTAGACTCTGTTATGTTTTAAATTGAAAATTATTGCCTTAAAAACCTTTCATTGAGACTTAAAACCTTTATTGAGACACTTATCGATGCTCATTATTTATTGCCCATCGAGCATTGAATAACATGTTGTATTATTGAATTGTTGTCCTTCTGTATATTGACATGAGATTCTGCATCGGTGTGTCTTGGCGGGAGTTGGTGCGTATTAGAGGATTTAGTGTGTATTGGTGTGGACTAGTACCTTGATCGACTAGTACCTTGACGAACCAGCCGGTCTAAATATGCATATGTAGTTACCAATGTTAGCGAGCATCATCTTTGTGATTTTACTAAGCTATTACCCTGCACTATCTGTGTGGCTTTGCGATTGCTCTTGATCAATAGTATCTCTGATTGTTTGCATCGTATCTGAAAATCATATTGATATTTGATCGAACTAGTTATGATCATTTTGAAACTCTTGAAAAACTATCATTGAATTGCATCTATGAATCATTTCGAAATTCCTTCGTTTGAGCGACCTTACTGAGCTTTCAAAAGCTCACTCTTATTTGACTTCCTTTCTGCAGGTAATAACCAACAATAGGTTGCCTAAGCGTGGATTTGAGCCAAGGGAAGGAAATTTGAATTGGGTATGGATTAAAGCCGAGCGAGGGAAAGAGAATTTAAGTTTTAGTTTTTGTCATTAGAACCCTTGCGTGGGTTAATATTATTATTTAGAATTTTCGACTTAGACTTAATGTTTTAATTATGACCGTGCACTAAGAGTACTTTATTATTCAATGGTATAGTTGCTCTAACTGGTTGGTGGTACTAAATTGGTTGAGTTTGAGGGTTTTATTGCCTTAGTGTATATAATCGAGTAAGTGTTAACGTTCCGAAAATTCCGGGATGTTACAGTCGTCATGTGGGCATTCGCATTTTGGCTACACTCTGGTGCTTATTAGTTGCTAAAGATTCTAAACGATGCAACATTGTTGGCTTCACTATAGGCCGTTTAATGCTTGTCCGTGTCTTTTTTCCTGGTCAGATACTTGTCAAAGTGTTGGACGCGTCTAATCTTTAAAACATAAGACACAAGGACACGGCAGAATATTCATATCTACTTCTACCTTTTAGTTATTTCTAAGGTAAAATAGTGTTTAATGTGACGCACATGATTTTTAATGAGAACTTGTCTCACACAACGCAAGACAAATTAAAAGAAACACTATAAGATAGTGTTCATAGTAGGATATCCTATGGGATGTGTCGGACGCATCACATACCAATGTCCAATGTCGAGTATCCGACACGGTACTTCACGCATACCGAAGAGTCCATGTAACATAGCCGTCCTATGAAACTTTGCCTTCAACTTAAGAGGAATGCTGTGATTGCACAGCACCCTAGACTCAGACATCCACTTTAGCCAACCTGCTGTGGGCAACATCCTTCTCAATCTCTCCCTCCTTGTGAATTGTTGGTCCAAGATTACCTACAGATATCTTTCTTAATAATTCTTGACCACGCATATTACCTTCTCCAAGTCCTACTAAATATGCATTCCAAGTACCCTTATTCCTGCTTAACCTAAAGCCTTTTGACTCTAAAGTACTTCTCTATGGCTCTAACTTAATTTTAGTCCTGACGGTTCCTTATCATACAATCTGTTCATATTACCTATCAAAGAAAAGCTATAACCACCAAACAAGCTTTCCTGAAGTGTTACCCTCACCACAATCATCTCAGGAACTGCCATCGCCTCTTTTATTGATCTATCATTTGCCTTACTCTTACCACCACATTAAGATTACAATGCCTTACAACTATTATTACCTTTGTTTCTGGATCAATTTCTACTCATAGCTTCACAATAAACATATCCAAAACCAAAATCACATGCAATTAGATTTTTTCCTACCAACAACAGCAATGACCCCTCCACCTCCCACCCAAAAAGAAAAACATAAAAATGAACAGCAAACAAATTCTCCACGTCAATACTTCTCTGATTCTTTACCCTCACACATATCAAGAAAACTCTCTCTTCCTCTAAACCAATTTCAACCTTTCAATAAGCTACTGCCCACCCGAATCGCTCTTAACGCTAGACATGATTGATTATGAAAAGAAAGGAGATAAAAGAGGGGATTCTTGCAACTGAAATGGGTAGTTAGTTTTGGTATCCACTTGCTAAGCATGGCTTAACAAGGCAGGCCAGACGGTATAAAACTTCGTTAGTTTTTGTAGTTTACTTTTACATGTTTTTTTCCTTACATATCATAGTCAAAGCTATATTACTACTACTTCAGTAGTGGCCCATGGTTCAAAAAGTTGAGGAGACATATAATTGGAGCTTTATAAATTTGTTAGTTTAAGATAAAAGTAAACTGTAATACCAGCTGTATACTACTTTGATTTCAATAGTCAGTGCTTTGTATGATAATAGTCGTTTTGCTACAGTTGAGGGTGCTACCAAGCCAACAGCCATGTACCGGTACCGTGTAGAGACATGCTACGTTTGCTACATGTGAAGTTGAAAGCAAAGTCAACCATTCAGTTAATCATTTGTGTTAAATAGCAAGAATGTTAATAAGCTGCATCCTGTTATCATTCTTATTTTTATATTAATTGATCCTACACATGATACCAGGCATAAGATCTTATGACTTTCTGCTATCATGTTAGCAAAGCTCTTAAGTATAGGTTATGCACTTGATAGGAAGCTTCATATTTAGTATAACACTTGCTAAGAACCAACAACAAAACTAAAAGCAATACGGGATGAATCAAGAACGTTACAGCAAAAAAAAAAGGAGTCTATAGGATACACGGTCAATACTCGTTTTCTGTTTGAAAAATCAAAAACATATTACAGAAACTTTTTTAGGCCGCAAAACCGTCATTTAAATGGAATGTTTCATAACTTGTTCTGATATTTCCATTGGAAGGAAGGGGGTATGTATAGACACTCAATGCAAGAATTAGAAGCATGGTGAAAAGAAAATTCACCAACCTTGAATTTATATTAAATTTGCTATAGCATTATGATTTTAAGTACCATAGACTGTTCCTATAAACTAAAGAGTATTAAAATAATTTGCTTGATATTTACCTGGCGAAGAGTCCGAGCAACTAATGCTTCTATTACAGGGCCTCTATCATCATTCAAAAGATGTACTTCATCAATAATTAAAAGCTTCACTAGCATTGAGAGCGCCATATCACTGCTTTTACGAGTAATGACATCCCATTTCTCCGGCGTTGTCACTATCATCTGATTGACATAGAGTGAAAATTTTCAAGAGTGAACACTTCGGTTTGGTTGCGCATGTTGCAACATTAGATGTCTATTATATAGCAAACAACCTGGGTTTCTTCAAGTTCATTCTTAGAAAGCTGCATATCTCCAGTCAGTTCTTTAACAGTCATATTTAATGGAGCTAACCGATGGCTAAAAGTTTTTGTTACTTCTGCAGCTAATGCCTGCAAACAAATTGACCACAAAGATGAGAATCAGCAAAACAATGAAGATCAGTTTAAGATAAAGATCAGTTCTCTGACCTTCATAGGAGCAACATAAACTATCTTAAATTCATCTTTGTGCAGGTAACCATCCTTGAAGTGCAGTCCAATCTGCATAACCATTTCCTTTCATCAGCCAAATAATCATAAAGCTAGAGAACTCAAAACACACACTCAAGTAGCAGGAGAAAGGCTGAATTAACTCAAGCAAGAACCACCACAGACTTTCTTTTGAAAAATAGACAGTATTTACTTAAGGTGGGAAAAATGGAGGTGCAACCCATTTAAGGATAAGTATACAAAGGCACATATACACAAATATGTACAAAATTAAAAGAGGCATCAACCCCCCACCTAAAAAATTCTCTTTGGTCCATGAAGTAACAGTACGAATTGTGATCGGCAAAATCAATAAAAACTTACAAGGACCTTCAAGTTAAAATAACACTTCAGCCGCTGTTGTAAAGCCTACAGTGGCCAATGTTGAGAAGGAAATCCACTTTCGTCCATTACCTCCAAGCATAGCCCCTATTTGCACTTGACCTACCATTAGAAGTGCATCCGACAAATTTGAACTTGAGCTTTCCCCTTTGAAAAAGGGGAATGCCATAAGTTTTGGATCCCTCAAAAGTACAATCAGACACATTCCTCAAACACCATAACAGTATGCAACGTAGAAGGCCATATTAAGACCTTTCTTCCAAATATAAATAACTTTGAACGCTTACCATGAAAAGTTCTTGAATCTATTTATAACCAAATCATTCACATCATAGCTCACAGCACCTTCTAATAACTAATAGAAGTTGCCTTGTCAAATGAACCAGCGAACACTTGAATCCATTCCTCACAATAGAAGGTGCTTTCTCATCATCATACCCAACCTTCATCCCTAAATAGTTGGGGTCGGCTACAAGAATATTTTTCTTACATTCCCTTCTGTCAGAGCATGCGTTCTCTAGATGGGGTCGGCTACAAGAATATTTTTCTTACATTCCCTTCTGTTAGAGCATGCATTCTCTAATCAGTTCCTAGCAATCAAATCTTTTCTCACAACTTCTCCCCAAGTTATCATCTGTCTCCTCCTACCTCGTCTTACCCCATCTTCTAGCAAAAATCACTTCTTCTTGCGGGGGCACCTAAAGGCCTTCTTCTTGCAAGGCCATCTAAAGGCCTAACTGGATGTGACCAAACCAGCGATGCTCCCTTATCTTTACCTCAATCGGCGCCACACCCACTTTGTCGCGGATACCTCGTTAGTTATTTTATCCCTTATGGTGTGGCTGCACACCCACCTAAGCATCCACACTTTGGCTACACTCAGCTTATGTGTATGGTGTTTCCTAGTTGCCCAGCATTCTGAACAGTACACATTGTTGGCTCAAGATTCCCCTAAAGAATTTTCCTTCAATTTGAGAGGAATGTTACAATCACAAAACGCACATTTTAGCTGACCTGCTCTAATCCTATAGGCAACATCCTCATCAGTTTCCACCTCCTCGTGCCTTATTGGTTAGGTACTTATTGACCATCCATATTTACTCCTCCTAGGACCTCCTCCTAGTTTTACAAAAATTGCATGTCAAGTGATCCATCTTAGTCCCCCTTAACCTAAAGTCATTTAATTATAAAGTGCTTCTTCATAACTCCAACTTAACCTTCAGCCCTACCTTAGTCTCAATATGGGCTTAAGCTGACCCTTTGCAAAATCCAGCATAACTCGGAACTCACTAGTCATTCCATTAATTGTTTTCCACAAGTAGGTGTTCCATCGTAGATACCTGTAGTCACATCAACATACTTAGTAGGCACTCCTTTCTACTCTAGATTCCACCACATAACTTTCCCTGTTACCATATCGTATGCATTTTCCAAATCTATAAAGACCATCTGAATATCCTTTCTCTTCTCTCTAAATCTCTCCATGAATTGCCTACTCAAGAAAACAGCTTCCATAGTACATGAAACCAAATTAATTCTCAAAATTTCTGGTCTCCTTCTCGATCTCTGTTTCATTACCCCCTTCGAAAGCTTCAAAGTATGACTCGTGAGCTTAAGCCCTTTATAGTTGTTACAACTTATATCTCCTCTCTTCTTTATTTAGGCACCGAAGTGGCTTTCCTCAACTCCTCCGGCACTTCCTCATAATTTAAGATCTTGATAATTATGCCCACATCATCGAAGCTTCACCAAACCTCAATGGAAGCACCGTCTGTCCCAATATCCTTTTTTTAAGCTTCCTTCACTTTAGATGTCCTAATTCTACGAGCAACCTTGCGATTATTATCATCATACGAGTCACTAAGTTCTCTTAAAACATCTTCGGTCTCACCATTAAACAGCTTATCAAAGTAACCTCTCCATCTCTCCAACCTTGTCTTATTTCGACCGATAAATTCTGATTTTCGTCCTTGATGCACTTTATATGATTAAAGTCTCTGCGTCTCCTTTCTTTTGCTTTCACTATCTTATAGATTCCTTTTTCACCCTCTCTAGTACCTAACCTTTGGTATAAACTTTCACAAGCCTTACCTCTAGCCTCTCTCACTGCCTTCTTTGCTTTGTCTCTAGCCACCCTATACTTCTCAATATACTCCTCATTCCTGCACTTCTGCAATCCTCTATCACATTCCCTCTTTCACTTAACTACTCTTTGGACCTCCTCATTCCACCACCAAGTTTCTATACCTACATGGTCATTTCCACAAGATTCTCCCTGGCCCTCTAGCAACTCTCCTAAACGCAAGTAGACATCTCAATCCACATTATATTCGCTCATCATCCAGATTCAACCGTCCTGCATAAGTCAATGTATCCTTGAAAGTGTAAATCTTCACCATTCAAATTCCACCACCTTGTTCGCGGATGTCTCTCACCTTTAACCTTCCAATTCCAACTCGTAATGTATAGATCTCAGTATATGTATGTCCAGCACCACCGACCTAATTTTTGTAGCTAGACACTCCCCACGATTACTAACAATTTTAGCATGACTAAAAGTAAGTGAGTCATTTTTCTAAGAGAAGGTGTTTGTTATTATCAAATCAAAGCCCACTGCAAAAATCTAGGATGTCATCTCCTGATTCATTCATATCTCCAAAACCAAATCCTTCATGTACCCTTTCAAAGCCTCCGCTAACTCTTCTGGCATGCCCATTTAGATATCCTCCAATAAACAACTTCTCCATGTGGGGTGTTCCCCATACAAATTCATCCATAGTCTCCCAAACTTCATTCTTGATAGAATTTGCTAGTCCTACTTGAGGTGCATACATAAGCGTTCATTACATTAATCTCCTCCTCTCCTACTACTAATCTAACCAATATAATTCTATCACCGTTCCTTTTGACATCTACAACCTCATTCCTTATGATTTTGTCTACTATAATTCCTACTCCACTTCCATTCGTAATCTTGCCCGTGTACAGCAAACTTATAACTTGTTCCCTCAATCTCCCTAGACATTTCTCCTAACCACCTACTCTCCTAAAGACAGTTATGTTTACTCGCCTTTCTGCTCATTGTATCGACTAGCTCCCTCAGCTTACTCTTACTGAACCTAAGATCCTACTAAGTCTACGATTCCGGACTAACTTCTTTACCCGCATTTCGTCCAGTGTGGTGTGGGAACCCTTACTCTCAATGCCTCTTGCCCACTTTTATCTGGAGGCAAGTCCAACTCATGGCTAAAGGCAAATGCCTCAGTAGTTACGCATAATTGCTCTGGATTCATGTTCATGGAATGTGACTATCTTTTGCATTGGCTGTCAACTTCTGGCAACCTCCTCCTTTATCCGGGCTTGGGACTGGCTACGAATAAAAGATAGGACAATAAGCACGATCTAGGGGTAGTTAACCATACACAATCTGACCAAAAAGCGTATTAACATGGATAAGTATTAATTCCATGCATATTTTGTACATCCAGAACTAATCACATCTTAATATTGTAGAAAGTGAAAAGGGCCAATGCCTTGAGTTAGACTTAATGCAAAGCCTACTGGTATCATAAACACGAAGTGGCTGCCCTCCGGATTTCCAAACTTGTTACTCATGTGTAGGGTACAGACTTAACTTACTCCAAATGATATGGCAAAAATAACTTCTCATGTCTACCTACGCAGTCGGAAAAATGTGTGAAAGAAGCTCATTACTATGTCAACCTTATAGTGTCTGACACTCTGACTCTGACATGCACGATAAAGACTGGATCTCAACAAAAGCATACACATGTAGACACAATTGCGCACCTCGTGTAGAACAGCAATCATAGCTATATTTGTCTTGCCAGCCCCTGTTGGAGCACAAACCTGCAAGACACAAAATTTACCAGAGTGATAATTAAAGTTCTACTACTACTGAGCTCTTTATGCAAGAGAGCATAGAAGTAACTCACAAGTATGTTCTCATTACTGTTGTACGTAGTCTGAAATATTCTGCTCTGAATACGGTTAAGAGACTTGTAGCCATGGAAAGCAGCTTGAGCAAAGTCATCTAACTCCTTTATCTCAATCTACCAACAGACAGCATGGATATGAATTTAGTAGGAGAAAGAGGTGAGGACTCTGGCAGCACATTACTGACATTGTTTATGCATGGGTCTATCTTATACGCGGTTAGAGTGAAATCTTTGCATATAGCCGATGAATATTCTTGTTCTAATATCTTTAGCAATCCACAACAAAAACTTCTAGGCCTGCGCCTTCCGAGAAAGCAAAAATATCCATCTGTAGTGACCTTAAATCAACTTCTGTTCTAAACTCTGAGCACGTGCAGTACAACACTTCTATGACCAGAACATTATCGATAATCTGGTTTTACCACAAAATGGCATTAGCATGGAAAGAGTAATAGTAACACTGCAAACTACAATTCGTGATCTTTCCTGGAGTAATACTGTATGACATGAAGTAATACCAATGTTTCCCCTGGTTTCATGGGAGCAGTTGGTATTGGGGGAATTATGACTTCTTCATAACCCTTGTGATGCTTCCTAACAGTCCCCTGAGGAAGGGAAGTAACAGCCAAGGTGTTGGCTTCACCACGCCCTATCAAATCATCAAACGGGCTTTTTTTCTCACTCGCGTGAAGTAGAGAACTAAAACTCAAGGCAGATAAGTCATTCTCCACCCCATGATCCGTTCCACGTCTATGCTTCTTCTCCTCCTTGCGCCGAATTTTATCAATTTGCCGTTCAGACTCTGTTTGTACAGTAACCTACAGATCAGAAGAAGTGAATAAATCTAAATTGGTACGACAAACAATCAATAGAGGGAGCTAACATTCAAACACCACTATGTAGTTCAGTTAATACCTGGGTTCCGTAACTAGGCATGCGTGATTGAGTGCCTGTACCCTTTTTGTCAGATTTCATAACCAGCAACCCATGATGGACAGCATCAACAAGTACCTTCCTATGCTGAATACAGAGGAGAATTTGTAACATTCAAATCTTGATACTCGTGAGCAATAATTTTAAAGCCTTACAGGCAATTGAACATGAAACTAACAGGGTCAAGGGTCACTGTGGTTGAATCGAGACATCATAACGACGGCAGAATTAATTTAGTAACGTATAGATAATACATCCATTGTAATAATGCACCAAAACATTATGAAGTTAAAGCCTCATATGAATCAAATAATAAACCAATTGTATGGGTATTACGTTCTCGACCTTATAGAAGGTCTGTAAGTAAGAGAAAGACAACGAGAGCGAGCGAGAGAGGAGGGAAGGGAGGAAGGGGGAGGGAGAGAGGGAGGAGAAAAATGGGGGGAGAGAGAGAGAGAGAGAGGGAGGGAGGGAGGGAGGGAGGGAGAGAGAGACGTGTTTTCCTTGAAAGTTGTACTGGAAAGATAAAACTTGAAAGATGAGCTCAGAAAATAGGAGACAGGGTCTGACAAATGTAACAACTCCCAGAAACTGGTCCATTGACCTTCAACATACACTGGGTAAGCGGGTCTGAACTATATTTCGCAATTACAGTTTTGAAGAAATAGGTCGAGTCCGGTTCTCAAAACATTGCTGCAAGTCAATGTCAATGTAGAAAAGGTGAATAAGATACATGTGGGGTCTAGAATATGCGAGGCAAACTTTATTAAACCATAAGCAATCTTGTCTGCCACCCTTTAGGAACCAGGTTTAAAACGCTGGGAATTAGCATTCCGTTAAGACAAATACAACAAGTAAATGTCCACAACCATAAAATCTTAGTTTCTTCAGAAGGATAATAACAACAAAAAGAAGCTACCACATCCCAGCTGAGAAGAAAAAGCATTGCATCTGAAAGGGCCCAAAAAAAATTTCTATATTCAAGTTTACACAACATATAGCAAACAAAGAGAACATAGTTGATACATGTAAAAAAAAATTATCTATATTCTTACTGTGATAAGATCCTGAACAGTTTCAAATGCACTATCCCCAACGAGATCCAACAAATCTCCAGCTATCTACAAAATAAAAGTTGCAAGTTCCTCAAGAGATATGGTAAAACCATGAAAAAGGGTATCGAACAGCTAACAAAATAATCGAAGTTATGAGGCATTAATTAGTATTATGCCATTACCTCGTCACCAGGTTTGTCCAAATCAAGTACCCGACATATAGCCATGGCCAGTTCATCTCCAGAAAGCTGTGAACTACTTTCTTTGACTATCTTATCGCATGCATCTCTTAGCCATATTAAGTTGAAGTGTCCATCGTCAACGGCTGGATTGGTATTGGTGGAGTCGCCATGATCAAACCATCCATCATCAAGCAAAGGAGGAGGTGCGGTGCTTTCCTCCCCTAGCAGTTCATCGTCCTCCAAAGAAACATCAACGAGAAACCGAGCTGGGGGATGGAATACAAGGTCAGCACCAAATTCTAGATCATCATCGCTCCCACTTACTTGGCTTTTCTGCCCATGGTCAGCAGGCTGTAGTCTGGCAAGACTCTGTGCTAAAGAAGAAACTTTCTGTAAATGCGCCTCCAAGACAGCATGACCAAGCAAGTTTTGCAATTCTAACCTGCATTTCACGTATATTATCCAGAATCATGGTCTGAAAGTTCTGGTCTTATTCTCTCTCTTGATGAAATCTTATTAGCACCAAAAACAGAATTAGTGTGAGCAGCATCAACCTACCCTAGAGTAAGACTCTTGAAGTACAATAGGAAGGACATAAAGCCTAATCCCTTAAAAAGACATGATATGGACTTTAGCTAACCCTTCATCCCCCCTCCCTCTAGGCAACTAACAATTCCAGAATTCATAAATGAAAATTACAATCACAATACTATGTTCTTTTTCTTTATTTTCTTTTTTTTTTTTGGTTGGGGGAGGGGGGAGTGGGTTACTATAATTCAGAATGCTGGTTACTAGAGTAAGCAATGACCCTCGTCCTACCAGCATAATGAACTTCTAGGTAAATCGTCTAAAAAGACCCAGATTTTTTCTAATTACCTTTGGAGATCTTTTATGATGAATGTATCTGAAAAAATAAGTGATTTCAGTAAAGTTGAAGTAAGACAGAAAAATACACAAGAGAAGAACTTTTAAATCATGGAATTTATGACAAGGCCTTGGAAGCTTTAATTTTTCAACTACCCATTAGCCGGCTAAAGGAGAATCTCTCTCACGCACTGTTAGGAAGACGTGTTTTGCCGACACTTTATATTATATAGGCAGGAGAGGAATTAGATGATACACAAGACGATCTTAGAGATACAGGAATATTCGCCATGACACTATCTTGGATCCAGGGCTTTGCTTTGATGAAGCGGAACAATGCAACAAATAGAAACTGCCCTTCTCCTAAACAAGTTTATTTGGAGCAAATGTCTTACAACATATCAGAAATCTCTTGTACGTCCATTTGCTGGTTGAATTAAATCATTTTCTTAACTCAAAAGGATAGAAAGTATCACTGACCACATTCGAAGAACAAGGAAACCCTAACCAGGATATATATACAGTTATAGTGACCAGCATGACATGAAACCAGCTATAAAATGGACAGTGTACAAGTAAAGCATATCCCATAGTGAACATTGTAACGTTTGTCCACCACTCAACGCATATGAACAGCTTTATCACTAATGTCACCATACCACAGGCGCTTGTAACAATTGGTCTCACTCAGGAATTAATTTAAACAACAGGCAGGCAAAAAATTCTTAGGCAATTGAATACTCACTTTGTCTCCCCAATCCTCCTCCAGTCCTCATCGCCATCCTCCTCCAAACGCTCGCTAAAAAGCCGATAGACCGCTAACGCCACCTCGCGAAACTCCTCAGATACCAATTCCCTGTCGATCAACTCTGCCACGGCAGCAATAAATTGCCTGTACGCTTGCCGGACCTCAATAGTAGCTGCTCGGATATAAAGAGTTTCACATAAAAGCATTACATCAAAATACACGTGGCTGCGTGTGTGCGCGCATGTTTTGCAGCAATCAACCTTACCTTCGTCCCATCGGTAAACAATCTTTCGCGCCAGTTCAGATTCTTGTTGTGAGTTTGCAGAACTAAATGCACAAACAAATTGAGTTTTTGATCATCGAACTTTTGCAAATGTATCTATTAGAGTGAGTGTGTATGTGTTTTTCGTATGGAGGGGGGGGGGGGGGGGCGCTTTGAGTACCTGCGGATGAGGTGGTTTTGGAGGATGAATTTTCGTTGGAGGTAGGCCTGATCGGCGTCGAAAGGGTCTCTGAGAGAATTTGTCAGGCGAGGGAGCTCAAGCAACATTTTGATATCTCTGAACCCTAAAAGTTCTGTGTGTGTGTGTGTGTGTGTGTGTGTGTGTGTGTGTGTGTGTGGAGAGAGGATGGTGAAGAAGAGAAGCTGCAGCTTAATGTTTAGCCGGGAGACGCTTAAATGACACACACTGGTGGTGTCCTTACCCTTTTTCCTTTTTATTTATTTTTCCTTTTTTTAATGGTGAAGGAGAGGGGTAAATTTCAACTTACCCCATGAGGTTTGCATCGTTTTCCGACTTAAAACATCTATATTTCAATTGTGTCGAACTGTAAATGAACCGAGCTATTCACGAATGGCTCGTAATTCGTTCTCTATAAAACTCGTTCGCGTTCGTTCATATAATAAACGAACAGAACATAAACAAGTTTATCGGGCTCGTTTATTAAACGAGTCGAGCACGAACACACAAAAATGTTCACAAACATGTTCGCGAACAACTTATTTAAATAATAAATTAATTAAAATATATTTTAAAAAATTAACATTTACATAAAAACATATAAATTAATGCTTAAAAATAAAAATCCTGATGTCAATTAGCCATAACCCCAAGCCCGTGGAATTAGCCCAATTTGTAAAGCCCAATATGTGAAGCCTACCTAAACCCTAACTATATATATATATAAATAAAAGTCTAAACCTAAACACACACAAATCACACACAACACAACAGTCGTCTGTTATCCCCTTCTCTCCCTCTCTCTCTCTCCCCTTCCACACAAGCTCAGAGGGATGTCGTCTAAAATGCCATTAACGACGCCATCATCGCCGACATCGACGCTCGTAATCTCATTGTCATCGGCTCATGCATCTATCGGTTTCTATATTTTCACCTTCAACCATCAAGATCTCTTTCGTAGTTTTTTTGATTCTGCCAGTTTCTATGTTTTTTGATTCAAGATTTCATCTGTCGCTTTCTATGTTTTCATCTTGTACCTTCTGTAATATAGTTTCTGATTCATTTTAGTTTGATTAAATTGAAAGAGTTAAGAATTTGTTATAGATTTAGGGATTCGTTGGCAATTGACAAGAATACGAGCCGAGCTTCGGAACTCGAGTTCGACTCGTTTTGTTAAACGAGTTGAGCGAGTCGAGCCTGAGTTTTACAGTCACGAACTCAAGCCGAGTTCAAACATGAAATTTTTTGCTTTTGACGAACAAGAGCCGAGCTCAAACATAGCAAAACTTAAACGAACTGAGTTCGAGCACACCCATGTTCGGCTCGAACTCGGTTCCTATACAGCCCTACACATAACACCTTTACATTTTATACCTGTCGTAATTAAATCAAAGATTGTTTCTCCATGATAAAAATGTTGACAGCCATCCACGTAAAGGGGCAAACTTATAGTTTCAAGAAGCATAAACACACCCACATGTACAACGCATCATGGTCGCTGCACCATTAGTACCCATACCATGCACGAACACACTATTTATGCCATTTTCCCTTAACACCCTCTAATCCTCATCCTCATTACCGAACCACCACACAAACCACAGTCCCCCACTCTCCATCCTCATCACCATCATCGACCACCACACATACACGCATAAAGGTACCTCGCGCCATATTACCCACCATCAGTGCACACACAACCTTTAACACATGCAACACTTACACGCTCATACCAAACCGAGATCATGATATCCAAACACTTAATAAATGGCCAAATTTGCCACCACCAAAGACCACATCCTACTCAAGGTCAAGCCATCTGGACGCTCTACTATAAAAATAGCACAGTTGTCGCCGACAAGCTCTAACAAAAAAAAGGGTTTTATTCATCTCTCTCTTCGACGAGCTCCCCAAAGAATGTGAAGCCAATACGTTAGCCATTTCACTATTTTTCGTCGTACAAATGATCGCCTTCGCTTTCACCATGATCATTAATGTTGTGAAGTTGGGTGAAGGAGAACGTTGTGGTGATGGTGGGTATGGGGATTAGTGGTGGTTTCTGGTGGTTGTCTTGAAATGTTACAGGTTCTTGGTTTGCGAGGAATTAATGTTAGGGATATGTTTAATGAAGAAATCTAGCAAGAAAAAGGTTGATGGAAGAAGAGACTAAGATGTGGAGGTATGGTGGGTCATTGGTGGTTATAGTAGTGGTTGGGGTTAGGGTTGGGATTGGGATTGCGATCGAGGGGTGAGAAAGAAGAGCTATAAGTTTACATGTTTGCCACTCCAAAACAATCACGTGAAGGGCACATGGGAACTGCCATCCACTCATTTTTAACAAAAATGCGATTTTTAAGTTTGAGTGTAAAAAAATTTAAACGTTAGGGTGTTATGTGATACCATTTAGAGATCAGATTACTTATGCCCCTTAGCTTAGGGGTAAATTACAATCAAAGACACTGCTTTCACAAAGTAGACACCCATATCCAAAACGTGAAAAATCGATATCAGATTTGCCCAACATAAGGGTCTCGTAACCTTATCTAACAATTTTGGCTAATGTGACAATTTTTATTTTAAAAATGTTAATACTTATCTTAATACGTTCTTTGACACTTAATACATATTTTATACATAACTCCTTCTTCCAAAAAATTCCCACTACTTTTCTTTGCTTATTTCTTTTCTCTTTTCTCTTCTTTTTTCTTCCCCTACCCCCGTCGCACTTTGACCACCCAATACCACCACCATCACTAGGTCACCCACCTACGCCTTACGCACACACACGTGCGTGCACACACACACACACACAACGGGCATGTGCACCTACAATTTGGCCTCTATCATAAACCCACTAATAGGTGAAAAATAGTGTGATGGCAAATTGGGTTGTTGTGGTATGGTAGACTTGATCGATAGGGTGCTATGTTATAGTGGACTACCAGAACAGGGGTCAGAAGTGGTGGGTCATGGTGGTTGGTTATGGCAAAATGATGCTACAATGTAAATTTGGGTAGTGGATTTGGCTGTTGCGGTGGTGTCATGGCAATGTTGCTGATCCATGGCTCTCTGTGTGTGTGAGAGAGAGAGAGAAAGAAAGAGAGAGAGTCATGCAACTACATGTGTCTGTGCATAGATGCGTGTACAAACGTGTACATGCATGTGTGTGTGTGTGCACAAATTGGTGGTGGTGGTCTCGTGGTGGTTGGTGGTGTCGAGGGCGAGGGCAAATTTGGTGGTTTTTGGGGCAGACTGGATAGGTTATGAAGTACAATAGTGGTGCATCAATTGTGGAGGTTCCGTGGTGGTGCAGTGGTAGTGATTGGTGGTGTTGGAATGGTTGTGGTTGGTGGTGTTAAGATGGTGGCACGGTGGTGGTGCCATTGTGATGGTTGGAGTTGAAGGGGGCAAGGACAGATGGTGGTGGGGCTATGAGAATGACAAAAGGAAATGAACAGGGAAGGCCATCATGTCCTTTCACAATAATGGTGTGTCAATTTTGCCTAGTCAACGGACATAAGAGATATGAACACAAAACAATGTCCTCGCTGTAATTTATCCATAAGCTCAAGAACATAAGTGATATTATTCCTATAATACGAACACTAAGATTTTACGTGAGAAACAGTGCATACCTCATGGGTTCTTTGTAATTTTCCCAAAAGAGAGAATAACATTTATAAAGTAAGAGTTGCACTGTTACACAGTGGGCAGATGTTGCCTTAAGGCCTTACTAAAGGATTATTATCATGGCAAGCCATGATTTGAGAGCATACAGTTACATAAGTTCGACAAGTATATATATATATATATATATATATATATATGGAGGTAATTCGTTGAGAGCGCTAGGAAAATAGGAGATCTTGCTAGCGCGATCTGGCCGTCCATCCCTTCGGATCCTTTATTTTTGCGGCGCTGTCAGTCGTCCGCTACATAGTGTAGCGGACGGACCTTTTTACCATCTTGCCCCTGCTCCCCTGTCCGCTACACTGTGTAACGGACCACTTTCTTGGCCCCACATTGACAGCCAAAAAGTCATCCACTACACTGTCTAGCGGACGACTGACATCCCTGACACAACTGACACATTTTCAGACGGGTCTGTACCTTCATTTCTACACACGTCGATGTTGTCGGAAATAGGAGATCTACACAGTATCGCGGACAGTACTTTTATACCCAAAAACTTCCTCAAGCTCCTTCAGCTACAATTTTCTTCTCCTTCGGACTCGCTTCCATTTTCAGCTCCCTTCAAGCTTCTCGAGTAACACTTGCTTCAAGCTTCACTCAAGCAAGGTAAGTTTGCGAATGGTGAAGTTTTCTTTATGGATTGACTGGTAAAATATAATTTTATTTTGTTTGGACAAAAAAGTATAGATTTTTTTATGTTCTAGAAATTTGTCACTGTATTCATCAATTTGTGATGTTATACTCTAGATTTTTTGTGATGTTCTAAACGCGATGTTCATAAAAAATGTGTAATTTGTTAACTCTAAATAAATTCATTATAGTTTAATTTGATTTTTTGGCATGATGAATTCGTCTATTTATCTTAGTAATTTTAATTTGTTATGTTCAATAAATTAATAATTGTTAATTTGGAGACACTTTTGAGATTATGCATACGGTATGTTTGTCATCCTAAATTGGTCTATTCGCCAAGGTAATTTTTAGGTAATATTTTCAGTTAGAAATGCCATTTGATTGTTAAGCGTAGTCTATTTCTACACAGGTCTTGTTTCACAATGTCTGATTTCGTGTCGAGCTCCAACGTCCCCGTAGATGCTAGTGATCCGTATCTAGGACGAACGTTTCAAACGTTGGAAGAAGCTGAAGAATGTTTTCGAGCGTATTCATTGAGGGTTGGTTTTGGCATTAGAATAAAGACTACAAGAACAAGCAACGTAACAAAAAAGATATGCTCTCGCTTATACGAGTGTCATAGGGGCAGAAACCCATTGCAAAATGAGACACGCGTAGGCAATGATGACAGTGATGATGAAATAGGATATTCGCGTAGAAGACGGGACTGCTTTGAGCGCACAAATTGCCAGGTCAAGATGTTCGTAAGCTACAAACCCAATCAAGATCATTGGCTTATTACCAGCCTGGAACTGGCACACAATCACCCGTTAGTAACTCCTTCTAAGGTGAGTCAGATGCATCAACACAAGAAGATGGGTAAGGTCGCGAGGAGCCTAATTCACACAATGAGCAATGCGCGAATTGGACCTACTGAGATTGTTAATGTTCTTGCTGAACAGGCTGGGGGAATTCAAAATTTAAACTTTAACACGACAGACGTTCGTAACGCGGTCCGAACCCATAGACGAGCCGCGTATGACCTCAATGATGCGCAATCGACAATGAGCCTATTGAAACGGATGCAGATGGAGGACCCGCAGTTTACCTTCGATTATAAACTTGACGACGAGCATCGAGTTAGTACAATTTTTTGGGTCGACGGTCGTTCGAGGCTAGCTTATAAGCATTTTGGGGATGTCGTGACTTTCGACACCACATACCGTACCAACAAGTACTCGATGCCGTTCGCTCCTTTCACGGGCGTCAATCATCATTATCACTCCATCCTGTTCGGGTTCGCCTTGTTAAGGGACGAGAGCGAGGGTTCTTTTGTATGGTTGTTTAGGACGTGGCTGGAAGCAATGAACTTCAAAGCACCCAAAGTGATCATCACCGATCAAGATTTGGCAATGAAGAAGGCTATTGCGACCGTCTTCCCAGACACTCGGCACAACTTGTGCACTTGGCACATAAGCAACAAATACCCGGAACGTCTGCATCACGTGTACGCAAAGTATCCAGACTTTAAACAGGATTTTGACAAGTGCGTTACCAAGTCGTTAACGATTGAGGAATTCGAGGAGAGGTGGGAAAAGCTTGTTCGGGATTACTCATTGCAAGACAACGAGTGGCTCCAGCACTTGTACGAGCGCAAAGAGCAATGGATTGGCGTTTACACGAGGAGGTATTTTTCAGCGGGCATGAAAACGACGGGCAGGAGTGAATCTATGAATGCCACGTTCGATAGTTATGTGGGTACAGCTACCAATTTGAAGACTTTCGTTGCATCCGCACAAAAAGCGGTAGCTTCGTTGTTCGTAAAGAAAGGGCTGCCGACTTTGCAACAACGTACAAACAAAGGAGAAGGTTGCTTGAGACCCCGCTGGAGCTGAACGGTGCCAAAGTCTATACGAAGGAGATCTTCTTGCTATACCAAGTAGAGCTGCGAAAATCGGGATACAGTATACAAGGTGGCAGAAATGTCTACGCGTGAGTACAAGGTTTATTCGCTCGTGAATGACCTCGTCCCTGAGAAGCTGCGCAGAATTTATACGGTGAGCCATGACACATTGACGGATTCGGTGACATGTGTTTGCAAGAAGTTTGAGTTCCATGGCATCCTGTGTAGACACATTCTGCGGTTTTTCACCCAGAAGAATATCAGGACAATCCCCGATAAATATGTCCTGCCACGGTGGACGAAAGGTGCAAACAGGTTGCACGGTACCATTTCCTTTCCGGAGCACCCGTATACTGACTTTGAAGAATCAGAGACGTTGCGGTATAATCATCTGGTGACGATGTTCACCCGTTTGTCCGTAAAAGGTGCTGCTACAATGGCCGGATATAAACATCTCCTCGAGGTAGCTCAGCAGCAAGAGCCCATCGTCGACCAGTTGGAAGCAGCTTCAGTCAGCAATGCGGTTGACACTGAGCCTACAACGGGATCAGAAGATGACGAGCCGGGGGAGGAAGACGACAATGATATCCGGCCTTTGGATCCAATTATATCGCAGACGAAAGGCCGCAAGAGATCTACGCGGATGAAGAGCTCTATTGAACAGGCAACTCAACCTAAAAAGCTAAGAAGGTGTGCATTGTGCAACAAAATGACCGACCATGACAAGCGGAACCATTACAAGGCACTGGGGATAAGTCCAGGGGTTTTGCAAGACGAGGAAGAAGATGAGGAAGAAGCAGCTGCAGTGGACCTTTATTTTTTTGTATAAGCCATCAAGATTTGTTTGACATTTGTAATAATACTTAATATTTGATGAGATTATCTTCTTACCGAAGACTGGAAGGTTATTTCTGATGGACCCATTCACAGATTAACTTAAAAAAAATTTTTTGGCTTGCCCCGTCCGCTACACTATGTAGCGGACGGCGCACCAGAGACCAACATTATTGGGTTGCAAAGTGTCCGCGACACAATATAGCGGACATAAAACTGTTGGTATGCCTTCTGTCCGCTACACAATGTAGCGGACGTCAAACTTCTATTAAATACCAATCAGAACGGCCTCTCTTTTTCCACCCGTTTCTCTCTCTCTGTCTCCAACGTCTCACCCACCTGCGACCCCCTCTACGGCGACCGTCCGCATGGCTTCTGCTTCGGTGAACAGGCACTTCTTCAAGGTCATGGTGCCTGGGTTTCATACCGAACTTGTAGGCATCCCTCTTACTCTGTGTTTTCGTGTGTGTTAATTTTATCTTTGCTTAAAAACTTACCTGTCTTATAATGAATGTGATAGGCCATACCGGTAGCCTTCTGCAGATTGCTTACCACACTTTGGCACGAAGCCACTTGGGTCGAAGCAACTTTAACCAGCAGCAAGGGGTCATGGCTTGTTAAAATCAAGAAGAAGCGCGGCCAAGAGCAACTTTATTTCGCAGAGGGTTGGAGTAATTTCTGCGAGCAGCACGACCTCAATGAAGGGGAGTTTGTAATCTTTGAACACAAGGGGCTATTTAGGTTTCAAGTATCCGTGTTTGATCAAAGCACCTGTGAAAAAGTTTTTCCCCAATGTTGAACCCTAAATTTGTGTTAATAAATTTGTGTCTGATAATTTTAGGTTCTTAATTGTGCATTTGAGAATTGTGATGGTCAATTGATGATTTGAGGGTGTCAAATTTTTTATGGAATATCATGCGCTTGAGAATGTTGAGATTGTTTAATCTACTGCTAAAGCACTTATTCCATTGCCAAAAACTACCAACTCGAACAAAGTCTGACCAACAGCTAAAAATACCAACAACTAAAAAAAAATTTTGCCCAATTGTCCGCTACATTGTATAGCAGACAGCTGTCCGCTACACTGTGTAGCGGACGGCGCACAACTTCCAAATTTTTTACACTTTTTTGCACCTGGAGTACCCCACTGTCCGCTCTAAACTCCAACACTAAGAAAATCTTTTCACTACCCCTTGTGTCCGCTACATTGTGTAGCGGACGGCGCAGCAGAAAGTCTAAACCCCAATTTGAATTTTTTTTCACTTCCCCGAGTGTCCGCCACATTGTGTAGCGGACGGCGTAGCAGAAACTCTTAACCCAACACTTAGAAAATTTTTTCACCTCCCCCAGTGTCCGCTACATTGTGTAGCGGACGGCGTAGCAGAAACTCTAAACCCCAACACTTAGAAAAAATTTTACCCCAACACTTAGAAAATTTTTTCACTACTCCTTGTGTCCGCTACATTGTGTAGCGGACGGCGCAGCAGAAACTCAAAACCCCAACACTTTGAAAATTTTTTCACTTCCCCGAGTGTCCGCCACATTGTGTAGCGGACGGCGCAGTAGAAACTCTTAACCCAACACTTAGAAAAAATTTTCACTTGCCCCAGTGTCCGCTACATTGTGTAGCGGACGACACAGCAGAAACTCTAAACCCCAACACTTAGAAAAAATTTCACTACCCCTTGTGTCCGCTACATTGTGTAGCGGACGGCGCAGCAGAAACTCTTAACCCAACACTAAGAAAAAAATTTCACCTCCCCCAGTGTCCGCTACATTGTGTAGCGGACAGCGCAGCAGAAACTCTAAACCCCAACACTTAGAAATTTTTTTCACTACCCCATGTGTCCGCTACATTGTGTAGCGGACGGAACAGTAGAAACTCTCAACCCAACACTTTGAAAATTTTTTCACCTCCCCCAGTGTCTGCTACATTGTGTAGCGGACGGCGCAGCAGAAACTCTAAACCCCAATACTAATAAAAAATTTTCACTTCCCCCAGTGTCCGCCACATTGTGTAGCGGACTGCGCAGCAGAAATTCTAAACCCCAACACTTCGAAAAAATTTTCACTTTCCTGAGTGTCGGCCACATTGTGTAGCGGACGGCGCAGCAGAAACTCTGAACCCCAACACTTGAAAAAATTTTGCACCTATGTTGCCCCCACTGTCCGCTACACTGTATGGCGGAGACGGCGCAGCACAAACTCTAATCTCTAACACTTGAAAATTTTTGCACTTCCCCACTGTCCGCTACACATTTTGTTTTCCACCTTTCAATCATTCTCAATGAGAGCCAAAAAACCAACTCAAATCAATCAATCATCTTCAACGCAAATCAGACAAATCAATCAATCAATAATCTTCAACACAAATCAAATCACACCAATGAGAGCTTTCTAAATAATCATGGTTTATTAAAAAAAATTATTGTAATGGTACAATGTCAACTGGGGTCCTCATGTTGGGAGGGATTCTCGTCATTAGCCGGATTTACAATAAACCTAACCGCTCTAGGCCGGCCTTTCATAATTTGCCAAGCTATTCTATATCTAAAGGTGTCTACTTCTGCTTGGCTCCAGACCGCCGCCTTGAGGCTCTCAGACCGACAAATGTAATCCATGTACATGCAAAGGAAGACGCCGCAGTCCGAAGTGTTACGTTGCTTGGGCCTCCTCTTCTTCAATCGCAAATCGAGCTTTGGCCGCGCCGGTACAGGGTTACCACGGATACCATTGACCATTGCACAAAATATATTCTGCAAGAAACACAAAACGGCGTAAGACACGAGTTAACATTTATGCCAAGTTACAATAACTGTTAAACAACAATCGTAATATTACCATTGAGTCCAACTGGGCTTTGTACATCTGCAGCACAGGCATGTGGGTGGTATCGTCGTGGAGACTGTCGATC